>CAUYSK010005967.1:0-32894 GCA_963575035.1 Avahi laniger | reverse complement strand
AGCCTTCTGAATGCTCTTCACTGTCACTGGACTCACTGTGACTGGATCCCCTTCTTCCAGTTGTCCTGGACCCTGACTGTGTGGATTGTCCATGGCCAGAGGGAGCATGTCTAGTGGTATCTCTTGACTGCCTGTGAGTAGTTGCCTGTCTCTCTGTAACTGTGGATCCTGACTCTCCATGTTCAGATCCAGCCTGGCTGTGAGTGAGTCCTGAGCGTCTGTATGAGTCTTCTGAATGCTCTTCACTGTCTCTGGACTCACTGTGACGAGATCCCCTTCTTCCAGTTGTACTGGACCCTGACTGTGTGGCTTGTCCATGGCCAGAGGGGGCATGTCTAGCGGTGTCTCTTGACTGCCTGTGAGTACTTGCCTGTCTCTCTGCAACTGTGGATCCTGATTCTCCATGCTGAGATCCAGTCGGGCCATTAGTGTGTCCTGTGTGTCTGTGTGAGCCTTCTGAATGCTCTTCACTGTCACTGGCATGGCCTTGTCTAGGTTCCCTTCTTTCAGCTGTATTGGATCCTGACTGTGTGGACTGTCTATGACTAGACTGGGCATGTCTAGAGGTATCTCTTGACTGCCCATGAGTAGTTTCCTGTCTCCTTTCAACTGTGGATCTTGACTCTCCATGTTGAGATCCACCGTGGCTGTGAGTGGGTCCTGAGTGTCTGTGTGAGCCTTCTGAATGCTCTTCACTGTCACTGGACTCACTGTGACTGGATCCCCTTCTTCCAGTTGTCCTGGACCCTGACTGTGTGGATTGTCCATGGCCAGAGGGAGCATGTCTAGTGGTATCTCTTGACTGCCTGTGAGTACTTGCCTGTCTCTCTGCAACTGTGGATCCTGACTCTCCATGTTCAGATCCAGCCTGGCTGTGAGTGGGTCCTGAGCGTCTGTATGAGTCTTCTGAATGCTCTTCACTGTCTCTGGACTCACTGTGACGAGATCCCCTTCTTCCAGTTGTACTGGACCCTGACTGTGTGGCTTGTCCATGGCCAGAGGGGGCATGTCTAGCAGTGTCTCTTGACTGCCTGTGAGTACTTGCCTGTCTCCCTGCAACTGTGGATCCTGATTCTCCATGTTGAGATCCAGCCGGGCCATTAGTGTGTCCTGTGTGTCTGTGTGAGCCTTCTGAATACTCTTCACTGTCACTGACATGGCCTTGTCTAGGTTCTCTTCTTTCAGCTGTACTGGATCCTGACTGTGTGGACTGTCTATGACTGGTCTGGGCATGTCTAGAGGTATCTCTTGACTGCCCATGAGTAGTTTCCTGTCTCCTTTGAACTGTGGATCCTGACTCTCCATGTTGAGATCCAGCCTGGCTGTGAGTGTGTCCTGAACGTCTGTATGAGCCTTCTGAATGCTCTTCACTTTCACTGGACTCATTGTGAGTAGATCTCCTTCTTCCAGTTGTACTGGACCCTGACTGTGTGGATTGTCCATGGCCAGAGGGGGCATGTCTAGTGGTATCTCTTGACTGCCTGTGAGTAGTTGCCTGTCTCTCATCAACTGTGGATCCTGACTCTCCATGTTGAGATCCAGCTGGGGCATGAGTGTGTCCTGAATGTCTGCGTGAGTCTTCTAAATGCTCTTCACTGTCAGTGGTATGACTTTGTCTAGGTTCCGTTCTTTCAGCTGTACTATATCCTGACTGTGTGGACTGTCTATGACTAGACTGGGCATGTCTAGAGGTATCTCTTGACTGCCCATGAGTAGTTTCCTGTCTCCTTTCAACTGTGGATCCTGACTCTCCATATTGAGATCCAGCCTGGCTGTGAGTGTGTCCTGAGCGTCTGTGTGAGCCTTCTGAATGCTCTTCATTGTCTCTGGACTCACTGTGAGTAGATCCCCTTCTTCCAGTTGTCCTGGACCCTGACTGTGTGGATTGTCCATGACCAGACTGGGCATATCTAGAGGTATCTCTTGACTGCCTGTGAGTAGTTTCCTGTCTTCCTCCAACTGTGGATCCTGACTGTCCATGTTGTGATCCAGCTGGGTGATGAGTGTGTCCTGAGTGTCTTTGTGAAACTCCTGAATGCTCTTCACTGTCGCTGGACTCACTGTGAGTAGATCTCCTTCTTCTCCTTGTACTGAACCCAGACTGTGTGGCTTGTCCATGACCAAACTGTGCATGTCTAGAGGTATCTCTTGACTGCCTGTGAGTATTTGTGCTAGTATTTTGTTGGCCATGGCTAGACTGATCTGATCTTGACCCCTGTTGTCCAGAGCCAGATGTCTGACCTGAGGTAAAGCCATGTTGGCCATAGCCAGAGGATTCACTTGAGCTGGACTCATGTTGTCCAAAGTGAGAGGACTGACCTGAGGTAGACCTATGTTGTCCAAAGCCAGAGGACTGACTTGAGCTAGAAGTATGTTGACCAAAACCAGAAGTCTGATATGAACCAGATCCCTGTTGTCCAAAGCCAGAGGACTGACCTAAGCCAGACCCATGTTGTCCAAAGCCAAAGGACTGACCTGAACTGGACCCATGTTGTCCAAAGCCAGAGGACTGACTCAAGCCTGTTTTATTTTGCTCATACCTAGAAGACTGAGTTGAACCAGACCCATGTTGACCACATTGGGAAAATTCATTAGAACCAGACCCTTTTTGACAAGAGTTTGAATGGTGTCCACAAGAACCAGATCCACGTTGGCCATAACTACCAGACTGACTTTGTCCAGACCCATATTGTCCACAGCAAGAGGACTGACTTGAGCCTATTCTCTGTTGTTCTCCACAGTTCTGTCGTTGATTACATTCTCTAGTTTCATATCCTCTGTGACTAGAGGACTGACTGCAGGAACTAGGCTCAGGTTGACCGTATGCAGAGGACTGACCTCCTGAGACACAGCCATGACCTTGTCCTCCACCACTTCCTGACTCACAGCATGATTGGGTACAGCTAGACTGATTTCCTTGCCCTCCAAATCTACTTGCCTGACGAGAATTAGAAGCATTTTGTGGTCTCCCACACCCATGTGAATTACTGTAACCACATGCATAACTTTGTCTCTCACAGTCTCCTGAACCTACAGAGCTAGAGCCAAGTTTTTTTCCTTTGCTCCTTGACTGAGTAGAGTTTGATTCATACCCACTAGTCTCCAGTCCATGTGACAGCCCACCATGACCTATCCTTCCCTGACTGTGTGATCCAGATCCAGATTCATATTCCTCCCCAGATTCCCTAGAGGGATTAACATGTGACTTTTTTCCTCTTTCCTCCAGCTCTTCAGAGCTGTAACCATGTCTCTCTTTGCCACTACTCCATGAGTGACCAGAGGTAGACCCATGGTACCTTTTCTCAGCTCCCTCTTGGTTCCCAGAACTGGATAGATTACCTGGCCTTCCCAGCCTCCAGGCGCTGGATCCATGTCTATGTTTCCCAGTTTCCCTTGAACCGCCAGAACTGTATCCATGCTCCTCTCCCTCACTCCAACTTGAATGTCTGTAACCTGATTTCTGTCCCAGTGTTTCCTCTTCTGTTTCACTTTCTTCCTCTTGGTGTCGGTGATGATGCCTATGCTTCTTTGACCCTGAAGCTTTGCAGTATTCTCTGCTGAGAACCTTGTTGCATGCCATAGCCAGCTTGAATACCATCAAAAGAAACTCAGTGAAGTCTAGTCTTCGATCATGATCTCGATCCAGCATATGCATGATGACTTCCACTGTATCTGGATCATCTGGGTTCTGTATATGAGTAACACACCAAGGGAGACCTGGTCAGCCTAGCCCACATACCCAACTAAAACATTCAAATAGGACTATGGAATTATGAATGTTTGAAGTTATGTAGTTTTTAGTTCAATAGAGAATTACTTTAGGTTAATAGGACCTAGTAAATGTGAAGAGTTAATAGAAAATAAAAACTGGGATCCTTAGAAGAAGACATTTTAAAGATTTAAGTAGAGGATTAAGTGCTTAGGTATGGCCTGCAGGAAAGAGTGGAATAAACCAAGTTCAATAACTGGTATATATTAGTTTTACATAAGTTTGAAACATTGCATGTTAACACATTCCATGTTAGAATCCATTATCTATTATTTTGAAGTTAATAGCTGAGTCTTTCCAGAGTAGGACTTGTATTTTGTTTTCAGTTTTTAATCATCCTGGCTAATCATCCTTTACATTTTTCCTTGTAGATGATTTCCCTTTCTATACTTTTTTTCCATTTGATAGGATAGTTTATTAATTTATGTCTTAGCACAAATTTATTTTCTGCTTTATCAGAAGAGGAAGCCTGGGTGCATGAGAAACTCTGAGAGTCTGTAAGCTGGGAGTACACAGAAAAGTGAGGAAGAAACTTTCATCTTCTTAAAATTATATGCTGTCTTAACAGACTTTCTGATGTCCCCAAAAGTGCTGCTCATAGTTTGCTTAAAGTCCACTGGGACTGTGCCGTTTTTAGCTAATCTTGGTCATATAACAGAGCATGTACAGAACTCCAGCAGCTTTCGGTCCTGGCACATGATTCTCACCTTTAGAATTGGACGAAACTCTTTCTCCAGAAGTTCCTTTAGCTCATCCTTGCTCAGTGTACCACATTCCCCATCTTGCTTGGTGTATTTGTAGAAAACATCAATGACGGTGACAACACTTCTCAAGAGGTCGGTCATCTTTCTGCAAGTTTAAGTGTGTCTGTAGAGAAATGAACAAAAGACCTTTCATTCATTTTCTTTCCTTTTAATTTATCAGAAGTTCTCATTTTAATAATTGCCATCATGATTTTTCAAATCTCTTGTCTCTTTTAAACTTCCACAAGTGAGGATGGGCCAGGGATGCTACAACATCTTTCAACACAGTGGAAATGAACTTTAATAAATTTGAGTTACTTTTCTAAGATCAAATCATGGCATGTTACTGCTCAACTGAGACTAGATCTCTTGTCCTGGATGAATATAGTTTCTACATAATATCTCTACACTTTGGCTACATTGGTTTCCTGGGTGTTGCCTTAAGGCTTCTAAAATTTTATAATCAGTCGGACACCATAACCCTAATCTCTCTTTCTAGTTTCACAGCTTTTCTTGAGTCAAAAGTGACAGACCTTCCATTATACACATCTATTTCTCCTCTGGGTACCAGAAGCTAAACTGGACCCTTAAGGCCTTCAGCAAATTAATTAATCAAGGAGAAAAGCTCAGTAATGCAGACAGCAGTTTGACTACTGGATAATTAGACCTTGAATCTCTGGGAATCAACATTGAACATGGAAGAGACTCTACAACAGTGCCGGCCTCCTCCCTATTTGAGCTGGACAGCCTTTAACATGTGAAAAGACTGGGAAGACAGTGTGGAATGGCCTAGAAGAAGACAAACTTCTACTTGCATTATTCTTCTCCATAAAGACATACTTATTCCAAAAAGATTAATAAACTAAACTAACCAAAAACATAAGCAAACAAAAAGAAAAGGAAAGAAAGAAACAAAAAAGAAAAGAAAGGCAAAATATATATGAATCTGTGTTAGCTCATACCCCTGGATTTCTACCATGGACAACACCAAATATTCATGAATGTAGCTGGATGAATTTTCTCTCACCTGGTTCACCAAAGGAACAAGTAGGATAAAGCCTGATGCAGCTTGCAGGGTGATAATAGACTGAGATAGTGGCCCTTATATAGTATAACTATGAGTGGGCCGATTAATTTTCAATCAAGCCTAACTCCGCCTCTCTACATGTTTATCTTCCTCCTTCTTCGCATTCTCATGTGTAGATGATTGCAGAAAGGCTGGTACCAGCCCCACCTTCCAGTATGAGGACATGTTGCAGGACACTTTTCTTCAGGGTCATGCACATACGAAAAGCACAGACTTTGCTTTAGAGGACTCGTGTAATGCATTTCTTTTATCTAGTACCCACAGAAAGTAGCAGAATGTAAGATACGTGGCAAGTACACAATAAATTATTATGTAATTGAAAATGAACCTGAGCCACTAGGCTTACCTAATTCATGTCTTTTTTATAATAATAAAAATTGCCATTTATTGAGAATTTACTGTATGCCAGCTGGTGTGAATACTTTTCACATGTCATCTCGTTTAATCTTCACAACATTTATATGAGATATGTATTTTTTATCCCATTTGACAGATGAAGAGACAAGTTCAGAAAGCATAAGAATCTTTTTGAAGATCATAGGTGGAGGGACCAGTATTTGAACCTATATCTACCTTATTACCATGCCATTGCTCCTAACCATTATACTAGCTTATCTCTATGCATTTATTATATATAACTATTATGCAAAAATGATGCACCATTTTAGGAGTGTAAGACTCACCCAAACACAAATAATATGTAAGAGTAATGTAAGGAATCCTGTCAACCAGGAAGAGAAGAAACATTCTCTGATCCTGAAAAGGTTCTTTTCTAAGCTAGAAAAGTATAATAGGCTACAGATAAAAGTAATGTTTTCAGAAGTGTTCAGGGTGGATTTCTAGCACCCTCCTATCCATTGGTAGTCTGGCAACTTTGGGCCTGGACCCTTGGGAAAATGTCACTTAAACACATAAAGTATATCAAATATACTTGAGGGTAGCAAAAATAATCAGAAAGCTGTAAGTATTAGCTGTGGAGAGCCAGCTCTTTTGTACTTTGCCACCAGGTAATGATGATGATGATGATGATGATGAGAATGATGAGGATAGCAGCTACCATTAAATACTTACTATCTTCTAGACATGAGAATTTTACATACTTATCTATTTACTCCTCACAATAACCCTGTAAGGTCAGTACTATTGTCATCCCCATTTTACAGATAAGGAAATAAATGCATAGAGAAATATAAAAATTTGTCCAAAATCACAGCTAGTAAGTGGCAGCACTAGGATTAAAACCCATGCTGTCCAGTGCTAAATCCTAACACTTAACCTCATATATTCCACATACATGGGGTCAATCAACTCCTATCAGGGCGTTCCTTTGGGGCATTCATCATAATTACTCACTCCAACATCTAGACAGTGCCTGGAGCTTGGTAAACACTGAGAATGAGTGTCTGATCATAGATGTGCCCCTGAGATATATCCATTGCTGGCATAGCCAAGAAGTCCTAGACCAAAAGGACCACACAGAAAGTTATATTTGCCCTTGGATATCAAGGTCATTTTTAATTGTATGCATTTTGTATAATTGTTTTTTTTTTTTTTTTTTTTTTTTTGAGATGACTGCTGTGTTGGAAAGACTTTCAGGCCCCAGACTCTACACTGAGACAGAGTTTTAAAGCCATCCTTGCACCGCAACTCCAGCATTATAGTTTAGAACTTTGAAACTTGCTCCATAGTTACCCACTCTCAGAACCCTGCCATTCATTCTTATGTATTCTTTGCATTCAGGTCTCTCTTCTCTTGTCACTTGCTTAGTATAATGGATAAAATTATAGACTTGGCAGTCAGAAAGATTTGAGTCAAATCTCAGTTCTGTTTTTTATTAGCTATGTTCCTTGGCAATTATCTAATCCTCTCAGATTCAATTTCCCAATTTATAGAATGAGAATAATAATAACTTCCTCACTAGTGGTGATTACTTAAGGTAATGTATGAAATTGCTTATATGCCTGGCAAATGCTTAGTAAACTATATTTTATTGCAAGCTTATTTTTGCTAAATATTTTGTAGCATCTAGCACAGTTTTTTACACATAGAAAGTACTTGATTATGTTCGATAAAAGTGAATTACAAGATACCAATAGACTTTTAAAGGCAGAAATAGTATTTCTCTGTCAAAAGCATTGCCCAGAAGGTAAGTCATGATTTTTAAAAAATAATGCTTTTATTGAGATATAATTCACATACCATAAAATTCAATGTTTTAAGCAAGGGTCCCCAACGTTTTTGGCACCAGGGATCGTTTTCATGGAAGACAATTTTTCCACAAACTGATGGGAAGGGGATGGTTTCGGATGATTCAAATGCATTACATTTATTGTGCATTTTATTTCTATTACTATTATATTGAAATATATAATGAAATAATTATGCAACTCACCATAGGTTGGGGCCCCCTGTTTTAAAGTGTGTAACTCAGTGGTTTTTAGAATATGCAGAGAGTTTTGCAAGTAAGTCATGATTATTACGGTGTCTACGTCCTTAAGTAAGTTTCCTCACTTCTTAATGCCTCAGTTTTCCGTCTGTAAAAACCACAAGGTGTTATTAGTGTCAGGGTCCAAGTGGACATATATCAGGTAATTTTAGCTACAACCTTGGAAAACAATTATTGTCTCCATTTCAGAGGCCCCCGCATCATTTGGGAAGAAATCAAAGTGCTGGTTTTGAGGACCGACTTGATGATACCTGCAGAAACTTTTGCTTGCTATGTTCTGAAAAGTTATTGAGTTCAATCAAGCAGAGGCCAGGAGTCCAGAGGTAGGGCGCAGTCTCAATTACACCATTTTGCTGTGTCTGGAGTGTCTTCCTGCCTTATTCTAGTCATCTCATAACCCTCTGCTCATCCATCTGTACATTGCTCTGGGCTCTCCCGGCAACAAGACCCTTTGATATTAGGTCCATTTGGTGAAGTTTATGCACTGTTGGCCACTGGATTGTCTTGAAGAGGAAGCTATACCTTAGAATATTAAAAACAACTTTAATCGTATCTGTGAAAATTCCAAATTTTGGTTTTTCCACTGCATGTCAGATGAATTTTGTTCTATGTCTCATCATACTTGGAGGAGGGGAACTTCTCTAAATTAAAGTAGTCTGCTTTACTTCCTGTCATGTTCAAACTAAGAATTTGCCTTAGGGTCCAAGGGAGTCTGTGTGTATCACAAGAACCAAACATTTTCTCTGTGCTATGACTCTTAGGAACCCTTATTTTGGGGGTTCTTAATGAACTCAACTTAGAGCTGTTACCTGAGACTTGATCCAGGGACAGTGCTATGTATTAAATGTCTTTTTTCTCTTAGAGCAGTTTAGGAAACTGTTCTTGGTATGATGCAGTAGAAAAAACACCATCTTTGCAGTAAGACCGATTATTTTTGCATCACAGCTCCAACATATAATGTCCCTAATATCTTGAGCAAATTTCTAAATCTGAGTCTGTCTTCAACACCTGTGAAATGAGGATAATTACAGACACCTGAGAATTAGATGAAGTAATATTAGGATAATGCTTAGCATTTAATAAATATTTGACATATTTTCCTTTCTTTTCTTCCTCCTATCAAGGTTAATCTGATTTAGAAAATTATCAGTAGGTTTTGGGGCTAATGGTTCCTGGAGATGAATCTTAACTCTGTTCCTTCCTGTGGTCTCTCTTCCTAGGTGAGATGGGAGACCAGTTTTGGAACTTAGCCTTCGAAGGAATTAAACATTTCCATTATGAAGGAAGCCTCCATGGGGAAGCTAGATCCACTAGCTACATCAGCTGAGAATGCCCTCACTCCCAGGTCCCTTTCTTATTTTATCACATCATCGTTGATATCTGAAGATCCATGTACCAGAGCAGCAGGGTCTCACAAAGAGGGTGGCTGCTGACACACTCAGGCAGTTGGAATGCAATATGGGGCTTCAGTGATTTGTTCTGTCCAGATTTAACTGAGATGTGCCATCTGGGGCCTACAGATGCTTGCTGAACTCTCCTCAGGACCATATCTCAAGGCTGGATCTCAGAAGCTCAGATGGTCCTTGCAGCCACAATATCAATAGCCTGTGATGGTGGAGAAGAGGCTGCTCTGTGTTGGATTTTGAAGCTTACTGGCTAGTTAAACCTGACTGAAGGGGAAGAAACTTGGATTAGCAGTGAAACTCTAGGATTCACTGGATGAGCTAGAAGTCATATTTTGACAAATGGCAAAGTATGACTATTAAGTAATAAGCTAATTTTTTCCCTTGAAACAAATAGTCTAGAATCTGTGCAATCAAAGTAATTTCCCTAAATGTCTGTAACTATATGCTTAAAATATTAGAGTATTCAGAGCATTCAGAACATTGCATTCTCTTGAATATCATTTTTAAATGAAAATATTGACCTTTTAATCATAAAGGTGATTTTTGGAACTATTCATAAGCATTTAGAACCAAGTTTGTAAGTAAAGTAAATAACTGATAAGGTAAAAAAAAAAAAAGGGAGTCCATTGTTAGGTATGAATTGAAAGTGACCACACTAATTTCTTTTGTCCAGTGGCTCTCAGTAATTTATTTTATTTCAGCAAGCATTTTTTGAGGACTTTCTATGATCCCATGACCTTTTTCTTTGTAGGAATATGCACCTAACGGTGAGGCAGTCAGAAAATGTGTAAAACAGTATAATAAAGCTAGATCAAGATTGAAGCTTGGCCTTGGGTTTGAACATCAGGAAAACTGTTGAAGATTTATGTATACATCTCTCTCTCTCTCACACACGCACACACACACACTTCCGTACTCCCACACACAGTTAATATACATTATTGAAGACCTATAACATGAAAGGCCTAGTGCTAAGCACAGTGTCCTCAATAAAATCATATTGGTTTGAGATTATTGATAAGTTTGGAATTATTAATCAATCCCTCTAAGTGATATTCATACTCACCTGTTTGAAAAGATCTTGAGGATTTGCCATTTGGGATTGCCCAGGATGTATTGTGCACAAATATATACATGTATACATCTGTCCATCCTTAAATCGCCATAAATTTTTAACTGAGATAGAGTTGCTGCGCAATACCCAACAGGGCTAATTTTTCATGCCTTCTAGATGAGGAGAGAATTGACAAAAATTATATTCTGGGATGCCTGGCATGACATCTTTGAGTAGGATTATGGAAAAATAAATACAGGACCTCTGTGAGTTATGGCATCAGGCTTGAATTTTAATCCATGAATTAATACAATTAATATTATTGATTGTTGCCAATATCTGTGTTAATATCATTTGTTCTCCCTTTAAAAACTAATTATGTTTATTTTACCTACTGTAAATAAAGTCACTTCTCCCACGTGTTCATTCTTTAACTCTGGTGCTAATTATGCTTTAGTGCTTAGGTCATCTGGGACCGCTCAATGTAAACAGCCTCTGAGCATAAGGACTCTAAGAGGAAGAGTAGGAAAATGGAATCTGTGGAAAACCACATCTGCATGTCTCACTTTTTCTTCCAGGGTAGATTTTCTTCCTTGGGCACTGGCATCTTGAAAAAGGGATACTCTATCACCAGCTTAACAAGATAATTGCAAAAGACAGATGAGTGATTATTTTATGTACCTATTATAGGGTGACTAAGGTCTCAGGGATTGACTGTGTTCTGTAATCCAATTGCCCCACTCAATACACTCAGTTTTGTGCAAGTCAAAAATATCTGGAACAGAATTTGCTACCTAAGGCTCCAGGACCCTTGGCCCAGGGAGACCAATACTTAACTTTTTAAGATGTTCAATGATGACATCTCACACATTTCTGAGATTGATATAGCTTGAGAGGCAGGTATACTCATGGAGAATGAGGCCTGTGGCTTTCACTCCAAGAGAAGAAACTATTAGCCTTGACTTCTGCCAGGGCCTTTCTCATACCTGTTTCCTAAGTCTGGTCCACATAGAAGAATTCAGGGCAGACACAGGGTAGAACTCTTAAAAGAGTATGTTTTCTTGGCTTCTCCTTGATATCTAAAACAAAAAATCTATAACAAAGCTGTTTAGTGCCATGATTAAAAGCATAGACCTTGGAATCTGACAGATCTGGGTTGGAATCCTGCCTCAGCCACTTACTGGTTATGTGACTTAACATATCTGTGAATGTGGGAAATTTTCTTCATAGGGCTGCTATAAAGCTTCAAAGATTAAGTCAAGTATCTGGAACAAAACAGCCATTCAATAAATGGTAGAAATTTTTATTTTAACTCAGAATTTTAAAACTACTATCTTTCTTTTTGCATTTTATTGACATATTTGTCTGTTTTATGAATGACTTCATCATGAAAGTCACTGTTGCCAGTTTTGTTCTGAGAGCGAAAATCATATGTTAGACATTGTGCTCAGGATTAACCAATATCCCTGGGCACCCAGTGCTCTACAGAAGTGGCCTGCGATTGGTCTGATTGGAAGTGGATCTTGGTCATAGCTCAATTGGCTGGTAGGTCACATTGACTAAAGATTATTATGATGCCAATAATCTTGATGCAATTTATGATGGTAATGTTAACAGTGCAAACTCTGTCTGTAATGGAGACAGAGTCCTCACATCAGCCCCATTTATTCTAGGGGCAGCAGGTCAAAGCATGGGCCCTGGATTTGCCATCAGGATACATAGATTATCTTCTTTCTCTTCCATTTAGACTGTGACTGATCCACTGGGGCTAGGGGTTATGGTGTATTTATCCTGCTTCTCCAATTTATAAGCTTATTTCCTCTGGTTGCAGTCTGACTCTGGAAGTCCCTTCTTGGTTGTCTACAATTTGTAGTCACCTCATCCTCAGTATGAAGGCTTACTCTTCTCAGGTTTTAAAACCATGTATTGTTTTTTGGGTGTGTGCAGTGTTTATAGATAGAAAAAAATTTCTGTCCCTTCTCTTTCATGAGGAGCCAGATTGCCAGTAGTCTCTAATGGACTTCTTGATTTCTCTACTTTCTGCCTCCTGTCCTCCTACCCCGTGGAATTCTGACAGACAGGTAGTAATGAATGGTTCAGACTGATCTAAGTGGGAGGGAGACATTGGCCAACTGAGGGTCTTGTGAGTGTATATTCCACAGCTTTAAAACCTTCCTCTACCTAAATGCAAAACTGACATTGAGTCCAGCTGCTTCTTTCTCCTGCAAGCTGCTCAAGGCTGCCAGGAGCTGGAGTTCAGCTGAAGTCAAGTCCAACCCAGTGCTGGTCTCTGTGTAAGGCCAGAGGCAAGCTGAGTCAGGTACATACCAGCCAAGTTTAGAACTTGCCTGCTGTAGGACTGGTTCCCTCACCTATTAGTTCCACGACCAGGCAATCTGGAGTCTTGGCTGAGCTATTTGTCAAACAGGGTTGTGAGTGATAAGACAAGCTGCATCTCTATTTGGAGAATGGTAGTGAAGGGAGGGCCCTTTAGATATTAATATAAATATAGATTCTGTATCTCCTGCCCTAAGAAACACAGAGGCTGGATTTTCTCTTAGAGCCTCCGAAAGGGACACAGCTCTGCCAACACCTTGATTTTAGCCTGTGTGATCCTTTTTGGACTAAAGACCTCCAGAACCATAAGAGAAAAATTTGTTTTGTTTTAAGCAACTGAATTTGTGGTTATTCATTATAGCGGCAATAGAAAACTAATGCAGTAATAATTTATTGTTTGTCTGTGTCAGTGTTGCATACCTTCATATACTCCCTGATGGCATGGTTCCTGTCTATTAAATTCCCAAGTCCCATATCCAGAACCAACTCATGCCCTCCATCATTAATTTTAGGGTAATAATGGTATATTTCAATACTGCCTATTCATTGATTTGAATAGCTTTGATGTAGACAATAAATATCTATTGGTTAACTGATATACATTCTAGGTTCTATAAATGCAAGTTTTCAAACCCAGATATGGAAAGTGACTTCATGATCTTTGTCTGAGCTTCCTGAGCTCTAGGATGATATTTGTTTGTCATTCTTGCATAAGAGAGATTAACTCACTATGGAATGAGTTATCTCTATACTGGAGAGATTAACAGTAGGAATCAGAAAAAAATCATTAAGACAGGATTTCCAAGGGGCCACTGTGAAGTCTTTGGGTACCTAGCTCAGTGTGTTACAACATTCAGTCTGGACATACATGAATTTGTAGAACATCCCATCCCTAGATATCTGCCTATAAATATCTCCCATGCATATAATTTTACATGCACATAAAAATAGATAAACTTTTTTTTTCATGGTATTTACAACTTGCTTCCTCTACATCCCTCCAGCACCTTGTTTAACTATTGGCAAAAGATATGAGAGAATGACTGTACTAAGCAGGATATTCATAAGATGATAAAATATTATTTTGCCTTGTTTGGGAAGAGTGAACTATCCTATGACTCTATTTTATTTAAGTGATATTCAATTTTTTATTTTTTATTATTTTTTTTAATTTCAGCATATTATGGGGGTACAGATGTTTAGATTATGTATGTTGCCCCTTTCCCCTCTTCCCCCCTAAGTCCGAGTTTCAAATGTGTCCATCCTTTGGGTGGTGCGCATTGCACTCTTTGTGTATGCATAATCTGTCCCCTCTCCCTCCTCCCCCCTCCCCCCTGCTCAACATCCAATAGATGTTATTCTTACATGTGCACTTACGTGTTTATCAGTTAATACCAATTTGATGGTGAGTACATGTGGTGCTTGTCTTTCCATTCTTGGGATACCTCACTTAGTAGAATGTGTTCCAGCTCTATCCAGGAGTATACAAGAGGTGCTATATCACCATTGTTTCTTAAAGCTGAATACTCTTCTAGACATTGACCTAGGCAAAGAATTTATGAAGAAAACCCCAAAGGCAATCACAGCAACAACCAAAATAAATAAATGGGACCTGATCAAATTAAAAAACTTCTGCACAGCCAAAGAAACTGTCACAAGAGCAAACAGACAACCTACAGAATGGGAGAAAATTTTTGCATGCTACAAATCCAATAAAGGGCTGATGACAACAGTCTACTTAGAACTAGGGAAAATCAACAAGAAAAAATCAAACAACCCTATCAAAAAGTGGGCAAAGGACATGAACAGAAACTTTTCAAAAGAAGACAGAATAATGGCCAAAAAAATATGAAAAAATGCTCAACATCTCTAATCATCAGGGAAATGGAAATTGAAACCACAATGAGATATCACTTATCTCCAGTGAGACTGGCCTTTATCAAAAAGACCCAAAACAATAAATGTTGGCGTGGATGCAGAGAGATAGGAACACTCATGCACTGTTGGTGGGATCGCAAACTAGTGCAACCTCTGTGGAAAGCAATATGGAGATATCTTAAAGAGATACAAGTAGAAGTACCATTCGATCCAGCAATCCCATTACTGGGCATCTACCCAAAACAGCAAATGATACTGTATAAGAAAGACATCTGCACCCAAATGTTTATAGCAGCACAATTCACAATTGCAAAGATGTGGAAACAACCCAAGTGTCCATCAATACATGAGTGGGTTAATAAAATGAGGTATATGTATACCATGGAGTACTATTCAGCTTTAAGAAACAATGGTGATATAGCACCTCTTGTATTATCCTGGATAGAGCTGGAACGCATTTTACTAAGTGAGGTATCCCAAGAATGGAAAAACAAGCACCACATGTACTTACCATCAAATTGTATTAAGTGATCAACACATAAGTGCACATATAAGAATAACATCTATGGGATGTTGGGGAGGGGGATGGGGGGAGGAGGGAGAGGGGACGGGTATATACATACACAAAGAGTGCAATGCGCACCACGCGAAGGATGGACATATTTGAAACTCAGACTTGGGGGAGGGCAAGGGCAACATACATAACCTAAACATCTGTACCCCCATAATATGCTGAAATAAAAAAAAAAGAAAAAAAGAAAAGGAGTTTAGGACGTACGGAGAGATACCAGGGTACACATGCACAGAGGGATGTTCATGTGAAAGACAGCAAGAGGGTGGCCCTTTGCAAGCCAAAGAGAGAGGTCTCAAAGGCAATCAACCCTGCTAGAACCTTGATTTTGGACTTCCAGCCTCCAGAACTATGAGAAAATAAATCTCTGTTATTTAAGCCACCCAGTCTGGGAGTGAGGGTAGCAAATTAATACACTGCCGTTCCTCAGAATGTGCAACCTAAATTCTTGTGCTTTACCCTTTCTGGTAAAGTACATAGATAGACTCTGTTTTCCCTGGACTGCATACTGATTGATGTAATATTTAATAGGAGAATTAGGTAACAGATTTTTAAGATTGGGACTCAGAAATTTCTTATCTAAACTGGTTGGGTTTTGAAGACAAAGATGATTTGGTTCCTCTTGGAAAATGGGATATTAATAGTATGTGACATGCTATAGCAAAACAGTTAGTCAAATTATGATTAAGCCTAGAAGTGCCTACTAGAGATCACACTTTGGCAGAGTGATGGCCACTGTGTTTGACTAGTATAGTTTCAATGAGTAATTAAAGTTATATGGGGACAATGGTGGTGTTATAAGTACAGAATATTAAAAATTAGAAAAATGACAATCTCAGGGTTTAAAACATCAGTTCAAGGAATGATAACAGAGTCATAGACCTTCTATAACTATCCTCCAATATTTCTATCTTTTGTAGCCATAGGGCTGCTGATATACATAAACTTCAGATGTAGAGTGTGACATAGCTGAATTTCAAGAGATATTCAATGCATAGCTCTAAGGTTCTCTGTGTAAAACTGATGTCATTGATTGGAAAACAGTGGAGCTTTGAAAAGAAGAATGGAGATATTTGGGGTACTGCTGTATCCTGGACCACAAAACACCAGTGAACTTCCCTTGTCAGAAAAAGCAGCCCCTTCTCTGCTGTCATATTAAGTTATCTTGAAAATACTGTAATGGCACATCTAGAAAAAATATTCTTACAAGGCTTCGCAGTTATCCATATGCTCACTCCATCATGCCACTTCTCATTGTCCCCTGACCTGTATGCAGACTTGTGTATCAGCACACCACACTAGCAAAATATAAAATTATATCAGGTAATATAAAACTCAGATACCATAATCGTTGCAAGGTTTTAACTGATTAACATCAGTTAAATCAGTTAACTGATTAACTGATTAACATCAGTTTTAATCAGCTAAAACCCAGAGGGTGTGAATGAAAATAGATTGTAAAGATCCCAGGCAAAGGAGGAAGCTACTACCAAATTTTACATTAGGCCAACAATATCAATTTTGATAAACTTAACAATTTTGGATTTAATAAATTGGCTAAAGCAAATAAGAATAATTATAATTGGCCTTTATGTTGATTTACATTTAATTAAGTTGAATTTCTAAAACTACCTTGATACAATGCAAATGTAATACAAAAATGTAGGCATATTAGAATGATCGATCTTGTATTATGTCAAAGACACCACTATTTGCACTAGGCAGTCCAAAGGATTCTCCCTAAAGAAACTGAAGAGATTAAGATGTTCATGAATCAAATATGTCAATACTGTTACATAGTTACTCTATCAATTCTTCCCCATCAATCAATATATTTATTTTGGACAAGTGGATTCTAAAATGTATACGGAAATGCAAAATGATCAAATGTTTTAAAAAAAAATCTTGAGAAATAAAAATGTTGGCAGGTTTACTATACCAGATATCAAACCTTATTATAAAGTTATGGTAATAAAAACAATGTGAAATTGGTGCAATGATAGTAAATTAGTGGAACAGAATAGAGAATGCAGAAAAAAATTCTCACATACACTGTTGCCTTTATGACAGATTTGCAAAGAGATGCAGTGAGGGGAAAGTTGGTTTTTAAGAAGAATTAGTGAGTGCCTATACAGAAAAAAAAAAAAATCTTTATCCTTATCTCTCATTATAAACGTAAATGGATTACAGATAGATATAAGCCTGTGTTTGAAATCTAAAACAAATTAGAATAATAGGAGTGTATCTTTCTGACTTTGACATAAAAATATTCCTTAACCAGGACACAGAAAGCACAGTAGAAATTATTAATACACTAAGGTGAAAGTTTCCAGTGAGCCATCGGATAAGTAAAAAAGAATGTCACCATAAGGGTATACGCAGCCCCTGAGAGAAGCAAAACTAATGAGATGAGCCCTGCGCTAGCCATGGTTCTTGTTCTGTGACAATTTTTTGACTAAGGAACAGGGACATGGAGTTCAACTATACCAGAACAGCCTCACTAAGAATTTTTTTTTATTCCATTTTTGTTCTAATCATTGGTTTTGTATCTAATATCTTTTTACATGTTGGAGAATTGTTTATTTGTCCTTCCATAACATGCATCACAATTGTTAATCCCTTACTGCTTTTTACTTCCAGTCTATGCATTTCTTGAGGGCAGTTTCCACAGCAGGGAAGGGAATGTGCTGTGGACTCCATTTAAAATACCAGGACCACCGAAATGTGCATACAGCAAATGATTTAATGACATAGCAGTGATCATATAGTCCCTTTCTAAAACTGTGGTTTGTTCTGAGTTCAAAATCCCTCCACATTATGCAATAGATTGCCTAGGTCATTTAAATCATTCCTCTTGGTGGAAGAGGAAAAAGGAATAAAATACAAATATTCATTGTTTCTCAATTGTTATGACTGAGACATATACTAATACTTTGAAGAAATAAATCTAGTTTTTTATACTTCTCAATGTTTAAAAATTTTGAAAAAATGTGGCAAAATTTTTAATTTAGTGAAAACAATTGCTAAGAAAGATATTTGTTGCCTTATTCACACATAGTAGTAAATGTTTTCAGTTTATTTATTCATGCTGTAAATAGTTATTTGAAACCACATCACATCAACTTTCATCATAATTTTATATTCCAAAAATGATCAAACAACCTTCTGGGAGATGTAAATGTTCTAGAAATCCTGATTTAATTCCATCCTGTATGTGTAGCTAAAACTTAAACACTTTGAAGTTATGTAAAGACTACTAATAGGCAAAACCTACACATGTAAGACACACTTTATTTCTCATACAGTTGAAATACTTTGGCATAAATATATATTCATGGTTTTGAAGAGATAATAAAATGAGCAATTTATGCTAAAAAGTTTCAGCCTTAGTATTGCTGAGCCAACACACCATGAATTACCTAAGACTTGATTAATTTTCAAAAGTTAATTTTAAAAAATAAAGCTGATTTGATCACTTCTCTGTGACAATTCTGGTGGTTTTTACCTGTCCTCATTATTTCACAGCACAGTCCAAGCTAGAAAATTAAAAAAAACAGCATTTAAAATACTCAAACCTGAGAGTTTTGAATAGCTACAGATTTCATTAACACATAAAGTTGTGTAACAAGATGAATGGAAAATTTTAAAGACTCAAAGGAACTTGCTCTAGAGTTCTGTGGGTGTTTTACATAATTAATGCATTGAGAATTTGTGTATGGTACATAAAAATAAATTGCTCAATGGTAAATTAGCTCGTTTTGTATCCTTGTATTTACTACAATTTAATACTATTGAATTTAATGAACGTTTTTTTCATTCTCTACCTAGTGCCAGGCTACTAGATGTAGATTGATGGAAAAAGAAATAAGGGATTATGCATGTCCTTAAGAACTCTCTCTCCAGATTGTTGGAAACCCTCACAAACAGACACAGCCAACGTGTATGTTGTTCTCTGTATTTGACTCCATTTGTCAGATGTTACGGTTTGAATTTGTGTCCCTCTCAAATTCATATACCGAAGCCCTAATACCCAGTATCCCAGAATGTGACTGTGTTTGGAGATATGGCTTTTAAAGTGGTGATTCAGTTAAAATAAGGCTGTTAGGATGGACTCTAATCCAATATGACTTCTGTCCTTATGAGAAGAAGAATTTTGGACACAAAACAAATGCCAGGGATGTGCACACACAGAAGAAAGGCCATGAGAAGAGGCAGCAAGATGGTGGTCTTTTGTAAGCCAAATAGAATGCTTTAGGAGAAACCAAACCTACTAACACCTTGATTTTGAACTTCTAGCCTCCAGAATTTTGAGAAAATAAATTTCTCTTCTTTAAGTCTCTCAGTCTGCAGCATGTTGTTATGGTAGCCCTAGCAGAGTAATGCACCAGGTTACAACTCATTTTTTTATGTCTAAATTTACTTAACACATACTTGAGAATTTGAGAACTTACTTTGTACTGGATTCTCTACATAGCAGTCCCCAACCTTTTTGGCACCAGGGACCGGTTTCGTATCACTACTAAAATACTACTACTCAGAATATCTAGGAATTTATCATTCATAATCTGTTGATCCAAAAAGAGGTTTAAGTTTGGAAACACCTTGGGAAAGAAAATAATCATTTATGAAAAAATAAATAATAAATCCAAATTGAATGAAAGCATGCTAACATTTTGGCAAAAATTTTATTTTTGTACTGCCAATTATCGATAAAATTCAGGGTAATAGCGTTTTTTGTTGCCATGTGAAATATATATTTTTATGTAAAATGTCTGTAGAAAATGTAAAATGTCTGTAGAAAATAAATATTCACTTTGTGTAAATTGGCTAGTTATGTAATTCTGGTCCACCATCCTTTATCCAAAATATTCAGGATAAGATGTATTTCAGAATTCATACTTTTTATTCAAAAATTTAATACAGTTCATACTTCATGTATTACAGAAAGCTCACATGAATCCTGAAGCATCATTCAGAATCAAACACATTAATATTTATAAACACATTAATGTGATTTCAGAAAGAATAGTAATAGAATTAAAGTTCATTTAACTTTTATTTGTAGAGTGCTGAATTTATTTCTAAAATGTGAGATAATTATAGATTATCATTCGTATTGTATGTGACTTCCAAGAGCAGTTTTTAATAAATCCTATACCAGGCTAAATTCTTGTACATATGCAGTTAATATTAATAACCTCTGGCTGTTTAAGGGTATTTGAGACAGTGGTAAATCACTGTTGTCTTCAACATCATCACCATGAGCATGTTAGAGCTGGACATCTAAGAACGGGAAAGAAGCAGGCTCTTTAATTACTGAGGCATTACAGGGAAGTTTTTGAAAGGACCTCTTTCAGTGTCATCTGCCTCATTAGCAAGTATCTGTCTAAGTAGCCTGAAGACCAAAAATTGCATGAGCATATATTTTTATCATGCCAAAAGATATTTCTTTTTTAAAAGTTCAGAATACCATGCTCATCAACACTGCTGTCCTCACACATTTCTGTTTAGCTCCATTTTAGCAATTTCACTTTCTCTCAAGAACTTGACAAGAAGTGCCTCATAGTTACAGTACACAATTTCTTAGATGCCAGAGTTGTCTAACCTACTTTATACTTTAACCCGATTAATGTTGACATATGTAGCAGAGTCTAAAATGTTTTTCTCATTAGCGATACAAAATCTTTTAAAGTCTTCATTTGAAAAGTCATTTTCAAGCATCACTGAGTGTTAAAGTCTGTACCAAGCATTTGCTAATGGTGGCTTTACCATACTGTGTTCATTAGTAACTGGGTCAATGACGCTCCTTGCACCTTTTATGAAATTTTCAATCTGAGAAATCTGATAATTGTAGCAAGGACACAGTAAACTAACTGTAGTAAGCACACAGAAAAGCAATCAATCAAAGTGATTATATGTGTTGTTTATACATGGAATGTCAATGTCCTTGGTTCCAATGTTGTATTACGGATTTCCATTGGGTGGAAATGAAAGCGGAAAAGATTTCACTTCACAAAATCAGAAGGTGATGTAAGGGATGTGGGGAAGTTTTCCTGGAACAATAAAATTTTACACTTTTATTCTAATCTATTTTAAATACAAATAGTTTGCACTACTGATGCAAAGTGATTATTAAAGCAGTCTGCAAACATTTTGCCCATGCTTTTACGTGATTATATAAATTACATAGGCCTTCGAATACCTTAAATGTTGGCTTTTCCTGAACATGAACTACAACTTTTTATTTAATACATCTTCAGCATTTGCATACCAAGAGCCATTATAGTGTCTTTAAAATCCTTAAATATCTGATGATCTTTTCTCAGCAATTACTGTATGCTATGGTTTGAATGTTTGTCTGCACAAAAAATCGTGTTGAAATCTGGCATTGGAACAGTATTAAAAGTAGAGACTTGGAGGTGATTAGGCCATGGGGGCTCCACCCTCGTGAGCGAGATTTGTTCTTTTATAAAAGGATGAATTTGTCCCTCTCTTGCTCACTCTCTTTGCTCTTCTACTCTTCTACCGTATGAGGAACAGTGCTCTTCTCCTTCAGAGGATGCAGTGTTTATGGCCATCTTGCAACCTGGAGACTGGGCCCTCACCAGACACCAAACTTGCCAGTAATTACCAGCCTCCAGAATTCTGAGAAATAAATCTCTGCTCTTTATAAATTACCCAGTTTCAGATATTCTGTTATTTTTTTTAATGATACGGCTTAGGCCACAGTGGTTTCATTAGCATGCTACAAATTTTATATTTTCAGGAGTAAGATTTTCATAAGATATTTTAATAACAAATTTTCAATGTAATGTTCAGCTGCTTCATGATCAGAAGTTTTTCATCATAAAATTTATTTTTATATGCTGTGATTCTTAAATTTCTATATCCTGCCTACTGAATATTCACGCTCATTTTCAAAGTTTAATCTGTACCATAATTAGAGCTCATTTTATGACCAACTGTCTACTATGTGACACATATTCACTACATCTTTGAACATCCCCTCAAGCAACACAAAGTGGAGACCTTCCTTGTCTGCCCTAATCAGTGTTTCTCTTATGTTGGTTTTTGGTCATTGCTATATCGCTTGAGTAAACTTCAGCAAAACTTCAGCAACTTAGCTGTTATTCTTTATTTTGCACATTTTAGTGTCTGCATAATATAATATTTAGTAAGATACCTCGGAGATACACCACCACAACAGTAGTCAATTGTTTCCCATTTTTTATTATATTGATGATGATGAGTACCTCCTTCAACAAATAAAAATAACATATTTATATAGTAAATAATAGTTTACAGTTATACTCATTGATAATCTTCTCATATGAGTCCAATAAAATCGCTGTAAATTAGGATAGATAGATATTATTATCATGTTTTTATAGATGAAAAAAGGCTCATAATGATTGAAGGACTAGACAAAGTAGCAAAGCTAAAGGACTAGGTAGTTATTTGAGTGTTTAGTTTTTTAATATGATATTATATTATACTCTCTACAGTAGTTACTAGATTTACTAATAACAAATTGATTTTATAATTAAAATAAAAATGAATATCACTTACAGAGCATTGTACAAGAGTCATGAGACAATTCACTGTGTTATCTGTTATATCAGACAAAAAAATTCATCGATATGCCTGAGAATGGCCTACATCCTACCATTTGTGTAAATCTTGATATCACCATAGAAAATTCATCAACTTTTGGTCCCAATATTTTCGTCCAAATATGTAATAAAATTTTTTATTTCAGCATATTACAGGGGTACAAATGTTTAGGTTACATATATTGCCTTTGCCCCACCCAAGTCAGAGCCTCAAGCATGTCCATATTGGACTATGTTATAGGTTGCATCAATGTTGCACATGGTGGGAATCTTATCCTAATCACTGATTGAGTTACAGATTTTCAATTAATTCATGTAAAAGTCATTGAATGAATGACAACTATGTGACGATTGTGCTGAACCCTGTGCTGTGGATTAGGAGACAAACATGTAGATATAGTCTCCATCTCTAAGAGTTCAGACAGTTTTCTAGCAATATAGACATAGAGATGTTTATCAATGGGTAATATAATTATTTATAGGAAGATAAAACGAAGTATCCAAAACCAAACCACTAAATGGCAGAGATGTGATTTTTCAAAAACTATGCTACATTGTTTCTATGATATCTAGATAATTTAAATATTTAAAATCTAATCATGCTATATTCTATGACCTCTACACAGGAATATTGTGCAATCATTAAAAACATGTTTTCAGTCAACATTTGAAGATAGACAAAAATAAAATGAATATAATACAAAGTAATATAATTGCATATAAGTTATTTCTCAAAATGACTGAAATTTAATTTAATAATTACATGTACACAGTCACACACACTCTCTGAAATAGTGACTGATAAGAACAGCATCAAACTGATGGTATTATAATGTGCTGCATAATATAAATATTAATAACATTTGTTTTATTTTTCTTAATTTTTATTTTCCAAATTCTCAATGATAATGTCATAAAAACTTTAAAGAAAATATATGTAAATATATAAAATTTTACCTGAACCATTGGGACCAGTTCTTTTTTTAATAGCACTAACATTTTCATGAGGATATAAAATGTGGTCACTTGAGAAGAATTGCTTTAACATAGCAGAAATAAAAGAGTTAAATCTTGTGGTTTTCTATTGTAAGAGAAATAGTGATTGAATAAATATCGGGACTTACGTAATTGACCTTCAGTTCATTATATAAATATAAACAAAATTCCTTTGAGGATGTATGTATGTATATATGTAAAATTCAGCTCTCAATAAATGCATTCCTGTGATTTTTCCAGATATAATATCTATGCTTTATGCACATAGGATTAAAATAGGAAAAAAAATAAAACCACTGAGCTGTTAATAATGCAAAGTAGGTGCCTTTTAAGACTACATGCCCAATGCTTTCAATTTAAAATGAAAAAAGCATTTCAGAAGCCTTTATTTATAAATTGGAATAGATGAATGCAATTAAAATAAATTGGCTGGCATGGCTTAATTAACTTTTTTTCTTACATTTCTAGATGAATCTTTTCTTTAAGCACAGGTTATAATTTAAGTCAATATAATTCTGTATAAAAATATCCATATGAGAACCAAATTTTGACTAGACCTTATTTACTCCTGTCACTTTTAGACTGTTGGATCACTTTTCACAAATCATTAATGTAATTCTCCATTATGCTCTTCAAGATCCTAATTTAAATAATCCTATTTCTGTCTGGGAGACATTGAGTCATGAATATGGAGTGACTTCACCTGATTTCACTTGAAATTCACTTAATTTTCAACTCTGTTAGCTATGAGGTGAGTGGAAAATATTTTTTTTCAAAATTGCTGTGCAAGGTATGCTTCTATCCTGAGAGAAGCCCCCTACTCGATGTCCTAAATTGAGTTATGTTTTATTTCAAAGCTTCATATAAGAACAATTAGCTCCAAAATTTATTTTCTTTTTGTATCTGTGTTGTCATTTATTAATTTTATGATTATTTGTGCCATCAAAGATCAATCAAGTTCCTATAAACTTGACTTAAATCAGGTAAAGTTCAAGACAGTAGATCGATCTCTCTCACCGTCTCTCTTTCGAATCTAAAGTATACATAGTTTTTTCTTATCATTCCATTCGTGTGACAAGAGATATATAATGAATGAGTTCTCATTTTTAAAGAATATACATTATTTTTGACAGATTATATATATCTGGATATACTATTGTAATTAATTGGTACATGATTTTCTTACATACTATTTGACTAAGCAAAACCACAATCAAAAATTTACCCTATAGATACCTGCACGTATGTGCAAATATATATATATATGTATATGTAAGAATTCAGTTTTATTCATAGTAATGAAATTGGAATATTCTCAGCAATAGGAAAATGATTAATTAGATTATTTTACCTCTATGTTGTAGCTAATTTAAATAAGGAACTAGAAATAAATATACCAATCTAATATATTCGTAATCTCTTCTTTATTGAATAAAGACAATTTTCTCAAACACTTTTATAGTCAGATTGCAATGATGTAAATACAAGAATAGACGAAAAGTATAGGTTTGTGTGTGAGTATGCCTGAATACGTCTTTTGTCCAAATTATTTAGAATCTGAAATTGCCTTTTTAAATCACTAGAGAAAGGATCCTTCCTCCCTGTTCATGCTCCATATTACATTCTTAAGCTGTATATGCAATATTCCAACAAGTGAGCTTTTAAGAAATGTTTTAATGATGTATATGGTATTTTTCCAAAATCGGTGTTAACATAATAGTTACCTCTCCCATTTACAGAAAGGTTTTATTCAATAGCAAATATTTATTCTGTTGTCCAAGGGTTTGACATTCAGTAAAAATCCATTCAAATATAAAATTTCTCTTTTATTACTCTTATTAATCTTTCCATCAATATTTAAATATGCTAAGTATCTCCCAATTCAAATACAAATAAAATAAAAATGTTTTCTTTCTGGATTTCCATGATGCTTTATACTTCTGGTTTTCATCCTCAGCATTCTTCTACTGCCCTTCTTAGGCACAGCCTGTTCCCAAACTATCAGGGTCTTCAAGACTTCAGCATATCTTCTTCTTCCTTTTCTGACTCCACATTGTATACATTCCTATTTACTCTTCATTCATCTCTTCGCTGATGGTTTCTCTGAACTCCAACCAAGTGCTTTCCTTCTATCCTAAATATTTATACAATCTCTTACTAGATACTATACCAATATCTCAAAGCTGATAATTACAAATATAATTTAATATCATGAAACATTCAGCCTAAAATATCAGAATGAATGAACCATCATAAAAACAACCCAGAATCCCAGCCAAAAACCTGGAAATAATTTTTTCCATCATCGTTACATCTAATTTATAATGAAAGACTCTGAACTTGTCACATCTGTCTTCTTAATATCTCTCTAATATGTTCAAGTCTCTATATCTGAATAAACATCTACTTAATTCCTGTAACCATCGTTTCTCATCAGAATTACAAGAAACTGTCTCCTAATCCTCTTTCTCTCTCTCTCTCATTTTTACCTCAATTCATGTTTCTAATCGGTCCATTTTCCAAGTTGAAGGTCGAGGGATATTTGCACATCATAGCTTTGGTAAAGCCACTTCTATGATTCTATCTCCTTCTATGAGTCCTTGTTGACTCAAAGGTATGTCAACTCTTTTAACATAGCTACAAATTATGCCTTCATGGTTTGTCATCATTAATCTCTTCAATCTCAGACAGACATCTGTGTTCAACTGGGTCCCACTCCATTCTTGTCTTATTCAATCAATACGGAATCAAGTGTACATTGTTTTCTACACTTATATTCTTGTCCCCCTAGTCCTTTTAAATTTGAAAACTTAATTGGGTCAATCTTCACTGAAAATCCTTTTCCAAAGCAAGCTAGGTTAGACATCACCCATGTATACTTATAATCCTATGCTTTTCCCTGTTATAATACCTGTCACAGAGTATTGCAAATGCCTATTTATTTTATACTTTTCCTATTGCAGGCTACAAGATAGCAAGAACAAAGTCTTGTTCATTTTAGAATGTATTTTCACTGCCCAGCACAATTCCTGTTACAAAGCAGGTGGTCATGAAATACTGTTGTAATAAAGCATGAGTATGAAAGAATACATTACAAATAATAGTTTGCCTTTCCTAGACATGCATCTAACAGTTATAATACTCATAATGGGTGCTTTTAAAGATTTTACTCTATAAGATGTGACATCTAAAGTCAATCTAACATCAGCATGTAAAGAAAAGATTTAGCAGGGTTTAGTATAGCAAAAGTTATTCATAAGATGCTATTCAAATATTTAATTTCATCCCATTTTAATTATAAATGTGATAAGTTCAAGAGGTCACTCATTGATATTTCTGTCATTCTGTTGCATGGTCAATTTTTCCTTATCTCGAATCTTGGTTGACAATGACTTTTCTGATCAATAGGATATAACAGAAGTGATATGATGCCCATTCTGGGCCCAGCATCCCCTGAATTAAGAGGAAATATATAAAGCAGTCAGTATGTAATCCATTCTCTCTGCACATTGGGAAGACAATTCAAATGTTGAAATGAAACTATTTGCTAAGAGGAAGAGATGCTGCATAGAGAACACGTTAGATGGATAATTCTCATTAAAGGTTATTTATAGTAGATAAATTCAACATTCTTGGATTTATGAGGCACAGATCCCTAGAGAGTGTCAAACAAGACAAATAACCCTGCTGGGCATGAATTGGAGATGGTTCATTACTCAACTACTCCTTCTGCTGGTAATCATCAACAATGGCACAGTTGGAAACCAAATCTAATATTCCAGAAAAAGAGTACATGTCCAACAGGGGGAATAACGGACCTGGAAAACAGTTCTTGATGTCCCAGAGCTGTCTATGTTCTGAGTTTCTTCTTTTCCTGAATTATTAGCAAAGGCAATGATCTCAAGTTAAATAACACCTAGAATTATGAGTGTGATTTGACAATTTGATTTTTTTGTGTTAGATCACTTTATTAATCTAATTTCTCCAGAAAAACAGAACAAATACACATGCATGCACGCACATACACACACACACACACACACACACACACAGATTTGCTATAAGAAGTTAGTTGACACAATTATGGGGGCTCAGAATTCAAAGATCTGCAGTCAGCAAGCTGGAGACCTAGAAGATCCTATGGAATAGTTTCAGTCTGAGTCTGAAGGTCTGAGAACCAGGAGAGCCGATGGTGTAAATTCCAGTCTTAGTCCAAGTTGGAAAGCAGAAGAAAACTGATGTCATACCTTGAATACATTCAGATAGAGAGAAATAATTTTTTTCTTATCAACCCTTTTATTATATTCAGCCCTTGCATGGATTGGATGAGATCCACTGTTACTGGGGAAGGCAATGTGCTTCACTCAGACTATAGTTCAAATTCTAATTTTATCCAGAAATATCCTCATAGACATACCCAGAAATAATATTAACCAAATATCTGGGCATGCTTTGGCCCAGTCAAGTTGATACATAAAATTAACTATCACAACCACTGTTCTACAAAACTGTATGATATTAAAAAAAATTGTAATTTTAAGTAACTAAGTTTTGGAGCCATTTTGTACATGGTAATAGATAACCAGAAAGATGAATAGTTTTAATTTCAATTGGGAAATACATGAAGAAAAAGCTGCAACTACTAATTTAAATATGAAAGCAGGGGAATTGATTTTATGTAAACAATGAAATCCCTTAACAAATAAAAATAATTTCATATTATAACTGTAAATGTTTGAGTAATTTTTCATAAATTGAAATCCCAGTCATATGTTCTGCCAGCTACATTTCCTAATATAATCAAGTCTGCACTTATTAATACACGTATGTAATTATTGATGGTAGCATTAAAAATGGGGCAAATTAAGGTATATGGCAGGTTTGGTGCCACTGGTGCTTTCAAAATAAAGGACAAACACAACATTTAGGCAGAGTTCTACCAGCTGTGCTCAGAAGATTAGTGTTCTGGCAATAATCTCAGCATAGCACACACTCTAAGGTGCTTAACTTAGCTCCTGTTGAGAGTAGTGCTGCACTTGCATACATACTTGAAGTGCTATGTAAGTGACAACATCTTATTCAGACAAAAAGAATAGCAGATGATAGACTTCTTGCTATTATTTTCCGTCTATATTAATATCTAGCTCAAAAAGTCCACATCAAGAAATCTAATTGTATTAGCAAGTTCTAATCTTTGTCCACAATCCAATGTCTGATGAAAATTACCAATGTATACTGACAGAGAAAAAGTTATTCTGGAAATATGTACTACTGCCTTATCAAAAGCACAAATAGGGTCAGCTGCAGTGCACCACCAAGATCCCTCTCTTCAGAACTGAGTCCATTGCCCCAGCTTCTGGGAGTGTTGCCTGCTCACGGCTCAACTGCAATGTCCCTTCCCAGGAACAGCTTTAGCTGAGGGAAACATGAAGACTCAAAAGCATGCTCCTTCCCTGAGAGGCAGCCAATGTCCAATGGCTGGTCTAGGTTGGAATATAAAGCCATGGTCCTCTTGCCATAATATGGACCATCTCCAAGAGGTGATTCAGGCTTCAGAATTCTCTGTAGAATTGAGGTCTCCATGTCAACTTCTTTGAAGCTTAACTTCTCCCTCTATCTAATATTATTTCACCTTTCCAAAAAGCCACAGGCGATATTATCTACCTGGTGTCCAGCTCCTCAGGAAACCTGAACTACAGCAGCTCTTATGTTATTTTCAAAAGGAAAAGCATTTACATAGGGGAAAAATGTGGTGGAAGGCTATATATTAATATTTGTTGTACAACAGGTAGAACTTAACATGGCAAATTTTCTGTTTACTACCCTGTGATCCTTAGCACTGGGGGCCTAAAAATCTAATGTGTGTGTACGTAGAGGAGGTTCTTGTCTCAGGACCAGATGATGTAGACTAGTTTTCCTGAGTTATTTTTTTTTAGCAGAAAGTTTATTGATTCTTCATTTGATTGTGTGTTTTCTAAATTTGTTAGCTCAGCCTCTCTGTTCCCTCCCTGGCCCTGTGGTGGCAGCAACTGGTGGCAGCAGCCCCAGAGTAGGATGGAGACCTCTGGGTGCTGATCTTTCTAATTGGCACTTAGCTGTAGTTGTTTAAGGCACAAAAGCCTGTGGTACTTCACACAAGTTTGAGCGATGCCTCTGTGAAAACTCTAGGCTTCTCCCTCTATTAGTCTTGGGGCCTGTGAGCAAAGAGGGACCCTGCCACATTTATGGATTTTAAAAGTCTATAGCAGGGGCTAGGCATGGTGGATCACACCTGTAATCCTAGCATTCTGGTAGATCAAGGCAGGGGCACTGCTTGAGCTCATGAGTTGGAGATTAGCCTGAGCAAGAACAAGACCCCATCTTTACTAAAAATAGAAAAATTAGCCTGTAGTACCGGGTACTTGGGAGGCTGAGGAAAGATGATTGCTTGAGCCCAGGAGTTTGAGGTTGCAGTGAGCTATGGTGACTCCACTGCCCAGGGTGACAGAGTGAGACTCTGTCTCAAAAAAAACAACAATCCTAAAATTCACACGAAACCAAAAAGGTGCCAAAATAGCCAAAGCAATCCTAAGCAAAAGAACAAAGCTGGAAGCATCACATTATCTGACTTCAAATTATACTACAAAGCTATAGTTACCAAAACAGCATGATATTGCTATAAATATAACCATATAGATCAATGCAACAGAACAGAGGATCCAGAAACAAAACCACATACTTACAACCAATTGATCTTCAGTAAAGATGACAAAAATATACACCGGAGAAAGGACACCCTATTCAATAAATGGTGCCGGGAAAATTGGATTGTCATATGCAGAGGAATGAAACTAGATCCCTCTCTCTTACCATATGCAAAAATAACTGAAGACAGATTAAATACAAATGTAAGATGTGAAACTACAAAAATCCTAGAATAAAACCTAGAAAAAACTCTTCTGGATATTTGCATACACAAAGAATTTGTGACTAAAACCTCAAAAGCAAACACTATAAGAAAAAAAATGGAAAGATAAGACTTTATTAAATTAAAAACCTTCCTCACAGCAAAGGAAATAATCAATGGCATAAATAAACAACCGTGAGAGAAAATGTTTGCAAACTGTGCATCCAACAAAGCAATAATATCCAGAATCTACAAGGAGCGCTAATAATTCAACAAATAACCCCATTAAAAGTGGAAAAAGGACATGAACACTTTTCAAAAGAAGACATACAAGCAGCTAATTTTTTTCTATAGTTTTAATAAAGTTCTCAATGTAGACTCCAAATTTTAGGCTTAATGACTTAGTTTTTTTCCAGGACTAACACTAAGAACACCAGTTCTCTCCTCCAGCATCTGTAACAAACCTGGATATTCTGTCATTGCATGGTACCATTATACATCAAAGGACTTTAGATGCCCACTTCCAATCCCTTTGTCTTAAGCTTATGGTCACTCAAAGGTTGGTTTGGATTTTATTATCCTAGTAATTATTATTTAATAGTAGTGATAAATGACTGTTTATAATTGTAATGTCTCAAAAGAATATGTTTCAATACAGTTGTATAGAGTGCAAACTGAATGTTAACAATTAAGGAAAAATTTATTCTGAGATTTGTTATTATTTTAACAAATAGTAAATCTAGAAAATAATAAGCCAAAATAATGTTAATCACTGAAATTTTATGACTTTTATATCACATCCATAAAAATATTTTTTGTCCATAAATTTCTTCTGTAGGTGGAAATACTCTGTCCTTGAAAATATTGAAAGAAGCTGACAAGTGCACAAGCAGAAGTATATTTTAAATATACAACAAAACTACTTTACTGTGCAATACAGAGTTGAAAAATTGAAATGATTATTGTCTCTGAGAGATAAAATTCAGATGATTTGCAGTATCCCATAAATGCATGATACTATTGGTTCTATTTATAAAATGCACTATTTGCCTCACTTTCTTTATGATATTTATATCTCCTTATGGCCATACTTTTGAAAAACAATTTCTGTAAATGCTATGAAAAGGTCTTTAACTTTTTTTCAATCATAAACTTTTTAAAGCACACACAACATTCAGTCTGATAGAAAATTCCACAAAAAAATTGTACTTTTTATCTATTTGATATGTTATTATTAAATCTCAAAGAAAGTAATTTCACATTCATACTTTAAAAAATTAATTCCTTTTCATATTTAAGAACATTTAATGTTACATATACACATCAATTTTAGAAATAAAATTGTGTCACATAAATGGTTTTCTATACAAAGTGATGGTTATTTTATATACAATTTTAATTCTGCTTTTTCCTTAAGTTCTCTTGAAGTTCAACATTGAATCTAAAGGAAACTAAAAGTCAAAAATTGTGTTATTAATACTGTGCAATTTTTCCACCTCTTACAGGTTTATATACAGCATAATTCTTTGTTTTAATTGTATACGAAAGGGGACAATTCTTCTCTCAGCCCCTTTTACCAATATTTCAGTTAAAATAAAAACTGTAGAAATAGAAATGATCTTTCTAACAACTCCTTGTCCTCATATAAAATATCAATAACAATAAAAGACAAGTTTGGCTAAGTACTTATGAGATTCAAGTAGACCCTTCTCATCTGGGGGCCTTCATTATAATGAATGCCTACTGAACATCAATTCCCTTGAAAAAAGAAAAGCCTGATTTAAAAAAAAAATAACAAAAAAACCAAACAAAAATTAAAACAATGTGGAAAAGCATATGCTGAAGATTTTCTTCTAACCCATTCTCAGTAGAGAACATATACCTCTCCTCTTACAGGAAAAGGAAGATCCAAAATGCACTGTGCAAATTTCTGACTATTCTCACCCTACAAGATAAAACAAAGGATATTTCATCCTATGAACAAAATAGGGTTACAAAAAGAAATTCAGAATAACTGAAACTATTTGTCTTTGAATAGCAAAGAGCTTAATGGAGGAGAAAATGTTTAGTCAGTTTAAAACTGTCAACTGCATTTACTTTCACTCAAG
>CAUYSK010005966.1:0-61627 GCA_963575035.1 Avahi laniger | reverse complement strand
TTGTTCAGGGCCAACTGTAGAATAATAATATTGTTTTAACCAAAAGCATAGTTCCAGGAACAGTATGCTTAATACATGTGCTATAATAAAGTTTTCATTACTTAAATAAATTAACATAACTTTGGATCAGAATGCTGAAAGTTAAAAATTATTGTGTTTAAGTTTATTCTTTTTAGGAGGGTTTGAAAACCAAAAACAGACAGGACTTAATTAAACTGAAAGCTTCTGCACAGCAAAAGAAATAATCAGCTGAGCAAACAGACAACCTATAGAATGGGAAAAAAATATTTGTAAATTATTCATCCAACAGAGGACAAATATCTGAACATACAAGGAACTCAAATAACTCAAAAACAGCAGCAACAACAACAAAAACAAATAATGTCATTAACAAGTGGGCAAAGGATGTGATATGAATAGACATTTTTAGAAGAAAATAGCCAACAGGTATATGAAAAATGCTCAACATCACTAATTATCAGAGAAATGCAAATTAAAACCACAGTGAGATACCATCTTGTCCCAATCAAATGGCTATTTTTTTTAAGAACTCCCTTCATGATAGGACAGAATGGCTATTATTAAAAGGAGGAAAAACAAGAGATGTTGGTGAGGATGCAGAGAAAAGGGGGCTCATACTGTTGGTGGGAATGTGAATTAGTAGAAACTCTATGGAAAACAGTATGGAAATTTCTCAAAGAACTAAAAATAGAACTACCACTCAATCTAGCAATCTCACTACCGGGTATCTACCCAAAGGAAAAGAAATAAATATATTAAAAAGAGGTATATACAAGTGCAGGTATCTATATCCCTGCACTTGTATATTTACTGCAGCACTATTCACAGTAACAAAGATACAAAATCAACCTAAGTGTTTATCAATGGATGAATGGGTAAAGTAAAGGTGGTATATATACACAATGGTATACTGTTAAGCTGAAAAAAAAAAAAAAAACCAGAATGAAATAATGTCTTTTGCAGCAACATGGACAGAACTGGAGATCATTAACTTAAGTGAAACAATCAGGCACAGAAAGTCAAAGATCACGTGTTCTCACTCAATGTGTAAACATGGACATAGAGAGAGGAATGATGGACAGTGGAGACTTGGAAGGGTGAAGCGGTGGGAGAAGGGTGGATGATGAGAAATTGCTTGGGTACGATTTATGTAATTGCTTGGGTACGATTTATGTAATTCAGTGATGGACACCCTAAAAGCCACAACTTGACCACTATGTAATCTGTGCATATAGCAAAATTGCACATGTACCTCATAAATTTGTACAAATAAAATTTTTTTTTAAAAAAGAAAACACTGACCAAAATAATGGAGGGAAAACTAAGAAAGACTCTCTTTTGTCCTGGCACCCACAACCCCTTTCTTGTCTCTCTTATTACACAAGTAGAAATTAATTCATGTTAATATTGTAGGGTCTTCTTGCAGTCTACTTCACAGGCATTTTAAGAGTACTTGGGGGCCTGGGAGTTAGCAGTGAGATGTGAGAGTGTGACGGCAGGAAGAGGCAAAACTCAAGCTTAGCTCTTAACATAGAGCCCTTGGATTCCTTATAAGATCCATGGCTAGTCTCTAGGGTATCCACAAAAACTTTGAAATCTTATGTAAAATTATGTATATGTGTGTCTATTTTTGCCCATACACATATGCATTTTTCTACAATAGTTTTCATCAGAATTGTAAAAGTATTGATTATCTTAAAAAGTATTTTAAACCCAAAAGAGTAGCACTAGAGTTTTGGTTCCTATAGTAAGGGGTAAGGATCTGGGAAATCTCTTATGACCTGGACATCTTACCTAGGATACCAACTGCCATAGGCAACCTACTGATTAGGCTGAGTCAGTTAATTTTCTCAAGCATTAAAAGACTGACCACAAGTAGTGGTGATGCTATTGATTTTGCCCAGCCTGGAACAGAGGCTTTGTGCTCTCCTTATGACAAAATAAGGCTTTTTATGAAGTACAAGCCTCCTGCATGCTGTGGGGAAATCACTATCCCTTCACTCGGGGCATGCCAAATATCCAAAAAGGAAGGGCATTTTTCAAACCCAGCTGACCGAACTCCAAACTCCCAGCTTGCCTACCTCCAAGCCTGTTAGGCTGACCTCAAATTTACAAAATTACCCACACAGAGCAGGAAATAGAAATGTTAAAGTGCTCATAATGTTGGGCCACCTCTTTCATGTGATTCACATTAAAACATCTTATGTTAAAGTTGAACAAGTTGGAAAAACTACATTAATTATACACAATGTAAATGAATAAAAAATAACAGAAATTTTGAATTTATTGACTTTTATAGACCAAGTGTAGAACTTTAACAGAAATGTTTGCTGTTGGTGGTTCTTTTATGTCAATCTTTGTTTTCTTTTATTTACATGAAATAAAGTAGCAAAGGAGAAAAAAAGAGAAAAAAATGGAACAGCTATCCACCTCTGCACCAAAATACCAGCAGAAAACCACAGTTATGCTGCCATCTAACAACAATATATTCTGTTTAGGAAACTCCCAGATCCCAGAAACAGCCATGTAACTCTAGACAATAATGAAATTATGTCCTGCACATGCTCAAAACCATCCTCCATAGCTTCTAATGACATTAATTTTGTTTTTGCTTTTTTGCTTTCCTGAACTCTCTTAGGAGATTTTATTCCTCAGAAAGGAGCTGTGAGTTTCAAGGAAGATGAAGACATTGGTAATGGTGGGCACAGACATGTTATCAGGCCCTCCAGTTTCAGCTGCCATAAATTGGGAGACAGGAAAAGAGTGCTTGACCATTTCTCATCAAAGAAAGTAGAAAGTGGGCACTTTCTCCTCTCATGCATGATTCACGCAAAGCACTCAGCCCTTTCTCTAATGATGGTAGCCGGGATCACTCTCAAGTTGCCATCAAGACATCGGTCATTTCTAAGCTTCCTAAGAGAAAAAATTTAATTTGCTCTTGAAATCATACAAGTGCATTCAATTTTACTTTGCAAACCTTCAAATGGTGAATGTCTCTTGCTTAATTTTTCCAAAATAAAATAAAATAAAATAAAGGGGTAAATACAACTACTATCAATAACTTGTACTGAAATCAAGTTTGAAAAGTGTTGCTTGCAAAGATCACCTGAGATGACAAAGTGGAACATATTACCAGAAAATGAAAATGGGGATGACTTTGAATACCTGCATAATTTTCCCAGATGCTATCTAGTATGGTTTGTCCCTGAACCCAGAGTTCTGAGGGTGGTAAGTATAATGATGATTTCATGAGATCCTGGGTTCCAGTCACCTGTGAGGTTGCTATATTCTGTAATCTTAGAATCCAAACTCCCAAATGAATATAATCAACACTCCATATAAGCTGAGGAATACAATCAAACAGACGTGCTCACCGCACAGAGTAAGCCTGAAAGTCAAACATCCACATTGAGGTAATACAGCTCTCAAAGGGATCAAATGACACCAGAGACAAATGTATCAAGTTGTTGTGGCAACTGATCCAAAGTGTGGTCCAGCTGTTCCCAGTCTGTTTTCCCAACATCAGAGGCTATTCACTCAAGGCAAACCATAAAAATACCTCCTTGCTCATAAAAAAAGACATTCCCTGTCTCGTATGCCAGATTGTTCATCTCTTCAGGCCATGGTCTGCCTTTCTGCATTTGCTCTTGTCTTCTGCTCATCAGAGTAGAATTTTGGAAGAATCCTGCCAACAATTACACTTGGGTTCCCTAATTCAACAGAAAGGCAGGTTACCTCAGGAGAGCAGGGGAGCATGTGACTCATCCACTCACAGCCGCACACAAACTCAATTATCATCTTCCCATCGCTCTTCTTTGGACCAGGTGTTTACATTCAGCCTGTCTGTGCAAATGCTTTCAAAGTGCATTCAAGTGGGAGCTGACCAATTTCTTTTATTTTTTCTATAAAATAAATCATAAAATATGCCCATTAAAACGAACTAGTGAGGGAAGTAGTATAGTGGACTATACTACTCTGCTCTGTGAACAGACCCCAGTTAAATCCTGGACAGCCATTTACTAGCTGTGAGTACTGACACAAGTTATGTGCTCTCTCTGAAGCATACTTTTCTCCTCTGAGGAAGATGATCTTAATGATATTTGTCTTGTTAGGGCAGTACTCTCAGAATTTAATGTGACTATGAAAGACCTGGGGGTATTAAAATGCATGTTTCTACCCAGTAGGTCTAGGTTGGAGCCCAAGATACTCCCTTTCTAGTAACTCCCAGGAGATGCTGATGCTGATGGTCTGGACCATACTTTAGTACCAAGGTAGTAGAGTCTTTCAAGGATTTAACTTTATATAAAGAAGCTACGACAATATTTGGCACATGGAAGGCTTTCAGTTAATGTTAATTCTTACATTTTATTTTCATCACCCTCACACAATATATTACATAAAACACTAACATGTGTATAAAAACTTCTATTCCTCTGAGGATTTGCATTTTGAGACAGCAAAATAGTCTAATTACATAAATTCTCCCCATTTTTTTTCTTCTAAAATGAAAAGAGAAATGGAAAGGAAAAATAGTTAGATTGGTTGGGAATATTGGAAAGTCCTCCCTAGAAGATGGCTGTGCTTTTGATAGTAGCAGCTTTTCAGATAAGAACTACTGAGGGGTTGATATAGGCAACTGAACACATGGGAACAATAGTCACATCTGTTCAGCTTTAAAAAATTCTTAATATAACATAGTTTATACTTTTTTCATGGTTCTTGCCAAAGAAGAAAATTATTCAGAGATAATAATTATATTTTTTCATCTCAAAGTACTATGTGTAAAAAATATATATGGAACAAATTAGCAACTTCAAAAAGGCACCATTACATGAATGTGCTATGTGGATCATTTTTAAAGATTCTACAACATATTAAAAATTTAGAAACGTGACTTCCATAATAATGATAATTAATAATCATAAACACAAATTATTAAACATTTGCAATTGCAATGCTAAATGCTTTATGTGCATTATCTCATTTGTCCTCACAACAACCCTGTATAGTAGGAACTATTATGACACCAAATAAAACCCCATTCCCATCTTGGAACCTTTAATCTAGCTGTTCCTTCTGTCTGGACCAATTCTTACCCAGGGTGTCTGTTTAGTTAACTACCTCACTTCTTTTACATCTTTGCTCAAATCTCACCTTCTAAAAGATCACTTTATTAACACTGCAGTCTGCCCTCTTCCCTCCAGCACTTCCTGTATTCCAACTTTTGACTTTCTAATATACTATGTAATTTACTTATCATACTTACTGTTTATTATCTTTCAATTCACCCATTCCCAATACTCCCCTAGAATGTAAGCTCTACAAGGGCAGGGATTTTTGTCTGTTTTATTCACTGACCTATCCCAAGCATTCATAACAGTACCTGGCACAGAGTAGATGCTCAATTAATATTTTTTGAATGAATGAACACCTACCTTACAGATGTGAAAGCTGAGATTCAGTGCAGCTAAATGACTGGTTCAAGATAAATAAGTGTTGGAACCAGGATTCAAAACCAGACAGTTTGACTCAAGACTAGTGCAATACTTGTTTAGCAGAGGAATAAGGAAAGTGAGGATAAGAAATTTCTAAATTTAAGCTGTTATCCAGACCCTTTAATTTCCCATGAAGTTGCAGCATAGCTAGATTTAACCAATCAGCACCTTTCACCTGGGCTCCAGTGTTATTGAGACAAGGACATTTGGGACCCCGTACAAAGAAAGAAGGAGTGTTATAAGGATTTCAAGCCTAAAAAGCCTCTAAAAGCAGCCCTTTTAGTATCCATACATTTAACAGATGCCCCTGTTATAATGCATATAATGTTCATGGGAGATTTTAATGAACGGCTGGTGTTATTAGACATATGGAAGGCCCTAGACCAGTGTTTCTCAAACTTTCCCTCCGTAGGCAGGGGAGACATTTGTGGACAGAGCTGGAGGTTGCTGAAACCTCTTTCAGAATTTTAAACATTCTTGCAGTCTTATGACCCTCTAGCGTTATTCTTTATCTTCAAGTAAAATCCAGAAAGATACAATTTTGTTAATCCCATGGCTTTGAATACTTGCTGGCCCAACGTCTAAGTCTTCATGAAATACTGTCGCCTTTTGGGAAGAACAGTCCTAGGCACTCCTGGAAAGAATCACTACAAGTTCTTAAGGCCACTATGTTACTCAGTGAACTTGAAGAAATCAACTAGCTCACGAGGCAGGATCTTTCTCCTTTGGCTAGCGGAAGACCTGCAGTGAACCAACTGGGCAAGAATCTGGAGGGAGAAAAAAAGGACTGAGATATTTGGTGGGGAATGTGGAAAAGAGGGTACACGTGGGACGCTCTCCACTGACTGAGGAGTCACTATGAGGGGACCTCCTTGAGATGTATACCACGAGACTCTACATTTATATCCAGAGCTTAGATACAAGGGAGTTAGACAGAAGTGCAAAGCTCAATTTGCACTGTGTTGAACCTGAAGATAACGGCAATTTCAGCCTACTTTGAGGTTTTGTGTATGTGTGTGTGTTCTGAAATGAGAAGGGAGTACTTACCCTCTCTCATCTATATCAACGGCAGACACATGAGATAGCTTCTCTGGGGGTGACTGAAGTAAAGGGAGCCACTGATGGAGACAACACTGCCTTCCAGAGTTAGGCTGAGAGGAGAGAGCTATTATACAAACACCCTCTGAGCCAATGGTAAGGAGTCCACTGCCTGGGTCACAGATTTCAATATACCTAATTGACAAAGTCATTGAGACTCAATGAGGTGGTGAGCGGCTTGCCCAAGGTCATACAGACAGTAGGTGCTAATGATTGGAACTCAAGTCTGTTAAACAGTAAAACGCATGTTTTGGGTCATTTCTGTAAGGAAGTTAGCACAGAGCTTGCCCACCAAAAATGCTCAACTGAAATAAGATATATACGTATGCATATAGGAATGTGTGTGTATAGTCTTTCTTAAAACAAAGAACTCTTTTGTTCTTTAACCTGCTTTTAGAAAGTTGTCTCTTTCTTTCTCTTCTTTTTTTTCCTTTTTTTTTTTTGCAGCCAAACTCCATATGTCATTTATGGTTCCCTTCCCTCCCTGTGCTTTCCTTTTTAAATGCTCTGCAGCAGACATTTGTCTAGGCATAGTACTCTCTGGGGCCCATGGGAATTTTCTTTCTATTATAGTCTTTACTTCCTCAACCAGGAGCACCTCTTCCTTTCTACCTTCCCCTTCAGAAGAAAGAGATAAGCATGGCTTTTAGAAATGGTCACTAATGGGAGAAACTTCTTGCCAAGTACAAGCCCACTAAGCTGCCCCGGGGGAAGGATCTTGCTTCTTTTTGCTCCCTTATCTATCTATAACATCTAGCACAGCGCCTACACACAGTAGGTGTTCGATAAATATCTTTTGATTAATTAATAAATAAAACACAACAGGGTTACCCCACAGAACCACCCAGTTTCCTCTTTTGGCAGAAAAGGCCACGGGCAAAAGCCTTGAAGCATCTGCAGACTGCTATAAAAATGCTCAGAAATAGAATATGTGCTAAATATCTGTTTATTCTACAGTGAGACACTTTCATAAATATAGAGAGATTGTGAAGGAATGTGAGGGATCATAGAAAGACAGAAGGGAACTCATATTTTGTGAGGGCTCAACATGCTGTGTGTACTAGGCCAAGTGCTTTTTCATAATATATTACCTTATTTAGTCTTCACAATAGTTTTGTGAGGTGGGCATTAACCCTACTTTATTGATGGAAAAACTGAACTCTTAAGGATTTACTTTTTCCCAACATCACAAACCTATAAAGGGACAGAGGGATTCTGTCCAGGCCTGTTTGACTTCAAAAACCTTGTTGTTTCTACCAAACCATAATGTGTAGTCCTGTAGGTCCTTTGCTTCCAAAATAGTGTTTTAAATAAGTTTCAACACTCCTGTGAATCATTTACTTTGTTAAATTTTTTTTTCAACTTTTTTCTAAATAGGGTCCATGTTTTGTTAGCAATTTCTTTTTCTCTAAAATTGGTTATCTGCATGATGGATTTCTTCAGGTTTTCCTTTTAAGCAGAATCTTCGCTTAACAAGTCATTCCAATGTCCCTGGAAATGTTCATGAATTTCCAATAGATCCTATCGTCAGAGTCATTTTGCTTACACTTCAATTTATTGTGGGCAAATTCATAGTTGCTCTTGCAATGACTTTTTTTAAATGTTCATTTTTATGCTTTTAAATGTAGCTAAAAAATCTAAATTATAAAATTGATCTCTTTAAGCCTATAGTTATAGTATATGCACCATATTTTGTTTTTTTGCAACAGCAGAAATGAAGAATGATATATATATATAAGTGCAGACTAAGACCAGAGAGAGAAAAGTGCTGACTTTTATATAAGAGAAAAACTTATTGAAAATTAGATGACTTGAAGCTATGACTTTGACCACAAGGGACAGTAACTTTCTAAAGACCAAGTCCCAGGACAATTTTTCTTACATCTTTTCCTGCATCCACATGTCAGAAAAGAAGCTACTGAAGAAAGTGTTATGCCAAAAATTCGGTGATGGATGCATTCCTAGAAATCAGATCCAGGCAGTTATCTTCTATGACAGTGGTTCTCAAGCTTTAAAGTGTATCATGATCACCTGGAGGGCTTGTTAAAATGGACTGTTGAGTCCCCTTCTCACAGTGTGTGATTCGGCAGGTCTGGGACGGGGCCTGAAAATCTGCCTTTCTCATACGTTCCCAGGTGATGCTGATGTTGCTGGTCTCGAAACCACACTTCGAGTGTGCTCCATGGATTTTAAGCACCCAGGGGTTACTGTGCTTAATCAGGAGGCTCCAGGGCAGTAGTTCAGAATCACCTAATGAATTTCTTAAAAATACTGATATCTGGGCCACATAGCCAGAGCGTCTTTTTTTTATCCTTTTGGTGTCTAGTGGGGCCTAGGTGTTGGGAACACCAGGGTTTGGCTAACTTGATAAATATTAATAATAGATTCATATTTTTTGAAAATTAAAAATTTTTATTTGCCTTATTAAAAATAACCCTAGAGAGGAAAGAAAACACAGACAGTAGGGTTTTAGGTTAAATATGGTGGTTTAAATACAGGCATTAGCTAAAGCTCCCTCCCTAAACCCCACTAAAACAATAGTAATGGAACGAAAAAAAAAAAAAAGCCATTTACCCACAAGGTCTAAGAGAATAGAGAACAGGGCAAGAAGAAAACAGCGATAAAAATGTTGATATTAGAAAATGGAAGGAAGAGTGGTAAAGAAAGCTGCATTCTACTCCTGTGGTGAGGGGAGTCTAAAAGCAGGCAGCCTCTTTCTGCAGAATCCCAGGATGTCCCAGGAGCTGGAAAGACCAGGTGGCTTTAGAGTGAGAGGATGGGTGGATTGGAACAGGAGAATTGAGAAGCAATTAGACCACCAGATCCCCATCTTCACCCCACATTAGCAGTTTTCAGGGTGTGGCGCAGGGATTCTTGGGGGGTCCCCAAGATATCTTCAGAAATCCTTGAGTTCAAAACTATTTTCATAATGATATTAAGACATTATTGGCCTTTTTCACTCTCCTAGCATTTTCCAGAGTCTGTATGACATGTGACAATGTCATTGCTCTGATAATTAATGGAATGTATGCTTGTATATTCTTGTTTTCCAGACTTTTCTAAGGTGTAGTTTTGGGGTATGTTTTCAAAGATCAACTCAGCTTGTTCTCAATAACTTCTATTGTGTGTTTATAAGCTATTTTTTATACCTTCTATATAACCTGTGTAACCTCATAATCCATCCAATCAGTTATTATTTTGAAATCCTAATGTTTTTCTTGTGCCCACATGGAAATAAGAACACCTGCTTATCTTGTTTCGTAATAACATTTTAAAATTATTTTGAAACTAATTTTTGAATTTAGAGAAGCATCTTAGAGGGTAAGACATTATGTTGCACTGACTGGACAAGTACACAAAGTAGCTGAGAGATTAATAGAGCTTTGTACAGTTGACATTGCTAAATGCTCATTGGATGAATTCAGTAAAAGTCAGTAAAAGAAATCATATCCATGGCACTTTCCAACAATACAGTGACTTGTTAAAGATTTAGTTGCAAACAAGAAGACAAAGTTAATATCTTGTTAGTAAAAGTGTACTTTTGCCTTAAAAATGGATAAATCTATAGACATAGCTTTTTTCTTTTGTCTATTCAGTATCAGCACCAGCTAATCCTCAGTGATCTTTTATGTGAATGTTTGACAATAAATACAAGTGATGATGAAATATATAAAGTTTTATTTATTTTACTCTCATGGCTTGTACTAGAAAAATTATGTTAACATTTAGGTTGATAGTCTAAAGCAACAGCAAGTAAAACTGCTGGTACCTTGGCACAAATCAAGTCAGAAGCACTAAACTGTACTGATGGTCACTGTCACATACTTGCAATCAAACAAAAATGTTACTTCCACTTAAGAATGTCCTTGATAAAGTAATTAAAATTAATTTTATTAAACTTCAACCCTTGAGTACACATTTAAAAAATATTCTATATAACAAAACAAGAAATATACATACTTTGCTCCATAACAAAGTATGATTGTTGTCTCGAGGACAAGCACTTGTGTGGCTGAGTTGCAACCTGAATTGGTCACTTTTTAAATGGAACAACATTTTTACTTCAGACAACAACTGCCAGACAAATTATTTAGACTTGGGTATTTGGAAGACATTTTCTCAAAAATGAGCAAAGTGAGTTTGTCACATCAAGGAAAACATCTGACAAAACCTGTGGCTGATTATAAAGTTGGAGCTGTTAAGTGAAAATTAAAATTTTAGAAAATTCATATCTGCCACCATGAGGATTGTCAGTTTCTCAACACTTAGACTTCTGACTAGGTAAGCAGTGACATTAGTCAGTGTGATTTTAAAAATTTTGTGATAAAATATGTCAACATTTGGAAGATCTGCATAACTCATAACTCAGTTATACAATATTTTTCAAATGATCAATTCATGATGTTATAAAATCATGCATGGGTTAAAAGCCTATTCCAAGTATAAGACCAATGGAGTTTTAACACATTACGGTATAAGAAGTTCATTCACATGGCCTCATATTCCACATTGTAACTAACCTTTTTGTTTCATCTTTACACGTTGCTACTGTTTTATTGTTTCAAACACCTGGCCCAGGTATTCCATATAGTAGTCAGCCCCACAGTAATTCAAGACCTTTCCCCAAGCCTTATAAATCTTAACTCTTACTTGAGTGGTTTATACACAAAAAAGGAGTGAGAAGGAATTGAGTGAGAGGGAATTAAGCTATTCTATAGGGTTTGATTTTTTGTATAAATTTAAAGGGTACGATTGCAATTTTATTATATGGCTAATATAAAATGGTGAAGTCTGGGATTTTAGTATATTGAAACTATCACTTGTTGAATTTTGTTACAGTTTATGAGAAGAACAACCACGATTATCTATAAAAGGATATTTAAATACTCCTTCTTTTTCCAGCTACATCTTACTATTAATATAAGGCCAAATTTTCTTCATATCCTTAAACCAAAACAACATATTTCTATAGAATTCAGCAGCTATGGGAATCCACATGTCTTTAATTAAGTCAGATATTAAAGAGATTTGCAAGCACATAAAATAATGTCACCCATCTAACTAATTTTTCTGGTTTTGGAAAATATACTTTCCATAAACATGTGTTATTTATGTAATGGGTTTATTGTTTTTAAATAAATAAGTAAATAATTTAAAAAATTTTTTAAATTCTAATACAGATGCTCCTTGACTTACAATGGGGCTATGTCCTGATAAACCCATCATAAGTCAAAAATATCCTAAGTTGAAAATTAATCTAATAAACCTAACCTACTGCATAGCTTAACCTAGCCTAACTCAAACGTATTCAGAACACTTACATTAGCCTACAGTTGGGCAAAATCATTTGGCAACACAGTGTACTGTAGGGTATTGGCTTTTTACTCTCGTGATTGCGGGGCTGACAGGGAGCTGTAGCTCTTTGTCTCTGCTCAGCATAGCAAGAGAGTATCTTACTGCATATCACTAGCTCGGGAAAAGATCAAAATTCAAAATTCAAAGTACAGTTCCTACTGAATGCATATCACTTTTGCACCATGGAAGTCAAAAAATTATAACTCAAGCCATCTTAAGTTGGGGACCATCTGTGTAGTACCTATAAACATGATCCACATAAAAGTGATTTGGAGTCCTCAATATTTTTCAAGAGTGAAAGGGATCCTAAGATGAAAAATCTGGAGAACCACTGTCCTACATAGTTGGGAAACTGCTTATTTCCAAGAAAGCAGAGCACTAGAGGTTGTGTTATAGTTAGTTCCAGAAAGAGAGAGCACAAAAGATGGAAAGAAGGACATTATCAAAGAAAAAAACTTTGGAAAATTTCCCTAAACTGAAGGGCATGACTTTCAGATTGAGAAGGTCTATCCCATATCTAGTGAACAGAATAAAAAAGAGAACCACATGAAGGATCACTGGGGACAGGGAGAAGATCTTAAAAGTATAAAAAGAGAAAAAAAAGCAGGGCCAATAAAAATATTGGAAATTTCTCAACATTGCGAGGAAAGCTAGAATAAAATAGAACACAAGCATCAAAATCTAAGGGAAATCTATGTGCATCCAAAATATAAATCAAACTCTAATACAAGGTCTCAACATGTTGACCTCTCATTTATCTTTTCTCAGGAAGTTGCTGGAAGAAATCCTCCACCAAATGAGGGAGTAAACCTCAAAAAAGGGCATGAATCCAGCAAATAAGAGAGTCAAAAGGAATCCCCAGGATGATGGTGAAGGGCAATCCCAGGACAACAGCTGTTCAGGAAACACAGAGATCAACCATCCAGATGGGAACAGAAGGAGGGATGGCTCCAGGAGCAGATCTCCAAGGAGAAGATGAAACTGATGGTCACCTGAGGTGTCTGTGTATAGAGAGAAGAGATTTACTACTCTGATACAGAGTTTAGAGATGAATTAGGAACGATTAATAGGAAGCTAAGCAAATGAAAAAAGAGACAGTTATTCACTTCAGGGGAAACAAAAAGTTGTGAAAGAAAGAAAATGTAATCATAGCACACCACATGTCTCTGCTGTGAATCATATTTACATAGTAATAAAAATATAAACACTGAATTCTGACCTAACCAATACTTAAGATATAAAATATTGGAGGATGAAGAAAGGTAAGTAAGTACGCTTGGGTGTCAGAGGGACTAGGGAGGTATGAGAGCTAAATTCTCATCTTCCATAGTAGGAAATTAATAAATGTTTAAATTGGAAAAAAATCAAGAACTAGCAGCATAAGATTGCTGTTTAGAAACACGGACACAAATGTCAGAGGAAGTGGCTAAAACTGTGAATGTTGCTTGGGGGTGGGAGGGATGGATCTGGGCACTGATGATATTTTTATTATAAACATAAATGCATTACATGCTTATTACGAAACATTTGGAAACTACAGAAAACTAAAAATGAGAAAAAAAGAATCCCTATATTCCCTACATCCAAGGATTAACACTATTAACAAAAGCGTTTTCCCATTTATGTTTCTCATATATATTTTCACAGCAATATATTATTTCATAATAAATAAGATTATTTGTTTAGTTGTAACAGTTTAGGCTTTTCCTCAACAATTTATTAGGAAAATTTTCACACCCAGAGAAAAGGGGAAAGAATTGTATAGTGAACACCATATATCTATCCTTTAGGTTCTACATTTAATATTTTACTATTTTTTCACATATCTATCAGTTTATCTATCCCTCTATCCATCCATTGATCCATTTTATGTTTTGAGGCATTTCAAAATAAGTTGCAAACTTTGGTACTCTTCATCCTGAACACATCATCAGGCATGCCATTAACTAGAATTCAAAATCTGCTTATGGTTCTTTTTCTTAAGTACATTTTATATACAATGAGATACACAAATCTTAAGGACATCATTTGACAAATGCATACTCCTGTGTCACCCAAATCCCCATCAAGATGTAGAATATTACAGTAATTCTGGAAAATTCCCTCATGTCCCTTTCCCTCTCAATCCACATGCCCATCCCCCACATCCACAGAGGCAATGTACTGAATTTTAAAATTTATTCCAAAACTTCATACAATTGAAATAATAAAATGTGTTTTTTTGGTATAAGACTTTTTTCACTCAGTATAATGATTTTGAGATTTATCCATGTTTTGGCATATACCATCAGTTTGTTTCTTTATCTTGTTGAGTGGTATTCCGTTGTATGAATATACAACTATTTGTTTATCCATTCTTTTTCTGTTGAACACCTGGAATGCTACTAATTTTTGCCTATTAACAATAAAACTCCTATGAGCATTCCTATAAAAGTTTTTCGTGGCATGTTTTCATTTCCTGTGGGTAAATATCTAGCAGTGGAATTGCTTTGTCATAGGATAGGTATATATTTAGTTATATAAGAAACTGCCAGATTTTCGAAAATGAACCAGATATATATAGGGATATTAAGAATTTTTAATCTCATATTATTTTTCCAAGTTGTATTTTCAATGAATTTGCTTACTTTTCTTGTCAAATTTGTTGGCATAAAATTGTTCATAATATTCCCTTATAGTACTTTGGAATGTCTGTAGAATCTATAGTGAGAATTCCTTCATTCTTGATAGTAGAAATTGTGTGATTTCTTTCTCATTCTCTCTTTCTCTACGCGCCCCCCCCCCAATGCCGCCTTTCTCTAGGTAGAAGTTTTTCAAATTTGTTGATCTACTCAAAGAAACACTTTGGTTTTATAAATTTTCTCTACCATTTGTGTAATTTCTGTCTTATTGATGTCTGCTTTTATCTTTGTTATTTCCTTCATTTTAATTAGTTTGGGTTTAATCTGTTCTTTTATAACTTCTTCAAATAGAAACAGAGATCATTAATTTTAAATGTTTCTTCTTTTCTAATATAAGCATATTAAACTCTAAATTTCTCTCTAATCTCTGCTTTTGCTAAATTCTACAAATTTTGATATAATGTATTTTTGTAATCATTTCACAATATTTTCTACATTCCCTCATGATTTCTTCTTTGATCTATAGATTATTTTAAAGTATGTTATTTAATTTCCAAACATTTAGGAGTTTTATATATATGTTTGCTGCTAATATCTAACAATTTCTTTGTCATCAAAAAATATACTCCGCATGATTTCAATCCCTTCAAATTTATTGAGACTTGTTTTATAGCTGAGCATATGGTCTATCTTGTTTAATGTTCCATGTACACTTGAAAAGAATATGTGTTCAAATGTATTCTATAAATGTCAATTAGTTCAAGCTGTTTGACAGTGTTATTCAAATCTTCTATAGCCTTACTGTTTTTATTTTAATTTAGTTCTATTAATTACTGAAAAGGGTGTTTTTAAATTTCCAACTATAATAGTGAATTTATCTTTCTGCTTTGGTTTTGTTAGTTTTTTTCCTTGTTTATTTTTTTTTCCTTTTGTTTGGTGAGACAGGGTCTTGCTCTGTTGCCCAGACTGGAGTGCAGTGGCATGATCACAGCTCACTGTGAACCTCCAAATCCCAGGCTCAAATGATCCTCCTAGTTCAGCCTCCCAAACAGCTGGGACTACAGGTGAGCACCACTGTACTTGGCTAATTATTTTCTAACTGTTTATAGGGATGGGGTCTTGCTATGTTGTCCAGGATGGTCTCAAACTCCTGAGTTCAAGTGATCCTCACACTTCAGCCTCCCAAAGTGCTGGAATTACAGGCACGAGCCACTAAGTCTGGCCCCTTGCATATTTTTAATCTCTATTATTCGGTACTGTATTAGTTTTCTATTACTGCTCTAAACAAATTATCACCAACAGTAGCTTAAAACAATCCAAATTTATTATTTTACCCTTCTATAGGTTAGAAATCAATGAGGGTCTCATTGATCTAAAATCAAAGTCTTGAGAGGGCTAACTTCCTTCTAGAGATGCTAAGGAAGAATCCATTTTCTTGTCTTTTCCAGCTTACATAAGCTGCCCACAATTCTTGGCTAATGGACCTCTTCCTCCATCTTCATATTCAGCAATGGCAGGTCAAGTCCTGCTTCCATCATGTCACTCTAACCTCCTCTTCTGTAGTTAAATCTCCCTATGCCTCTTCTTTTCTGCCTCCCTCTTTCACACCTGTGGTTATACTGGCTCCATCTGGATAATCCAGAATAAGTGCCCTACTCTAAGGTCAGATGATTAGCAACCTTAATTCTGTCTGCAACCTTAAATCCCCTTTGCCATGCTATGTAACATATTTTCAGGTTCTGAAGATTACGATGCAGATATCTTTGGTGGGGAAACCATTATTTTGCCTATCACAAGTGCATACATTTATGATTATTATGTCTTCCTGATGAATTGACCCTTTTATAACTATGAATAGTCTCTTTTTGTCTCACAATACTTTTTTTTGATGTTTACTTTGTCTAATATTAATACAGTCTCATAAATGTGGTATACATATACCATGGAGTTCTACTCAATCATCAGCTTTTTGTGATAACTGCTAGCATGGTATATAATCCCCATCCTTTTATTTTCATTCTTTGTCTTTATATTTAAAGCACATAGGCAGAATATAGTTGAGTCTTCTATAGCATCCAGTTTGATAATCTTTGCCTTTTAATAACATTCTTTAGAATATTTACACTTAATATAATTATTGATGTGGTTGTTAGGTCTACCATTTTGCTATTGGATTTCTATTTTTCCCATTTTTTCCCTCTGTTCCTCCTTTACAGCTTTTTTTTAAAAAAAGGTTAATTCAATATTTCTTGGTATTACATTTTAATTCCAACATGGCTTTTTAGCTATACCTTTAGTCATTATTTTTTAAGTGATTGTTCTAGGAACATAATTTTCACCCTTATCACAGTCTTCTTAGAGTAAATACTGCACTACTTCAAGTAAAAGAACTTTGCAACAGTATAATTCCATTTACTGCCTCCTTCCTTCCTCATCCTCTGTGGTATTATTGCCATATATTTTTACATCTATATTGTCATAAACACCATAATACAATTTACATTTTTGCACTAGAGTCATTGTTTTTTAAATAAATTAAGAAAAAACTAGTCTCTTATATTTAGCCACAAATGTACCATTTCCAATGTTCTTCATTATATTTTGAGATCCAACTTTCCTTCCAGTGCTATTGCTTTTCCATCTGAAGAACTTCCTCTGTTTCTTGTAGCACAGATCTACTGGCTTTCATTTATCAAAAACATCTTTGTTTTTGAATATTTTTCTGGATATAGAATTCTGGCTTGACTTTATTTTTCTTCAACACTTTAAAGATGTTGTTCTGTTGTCTTCTGTCCTCCATTGTTTCTGATGTCAAATTAACCATCATTTGTGTTCGCTAATTTGTTTGGCTAATTTGTGTTGGCTAATATGTAAAGTGTTATTTTTGTCTGAATGACTTGAAGATTTTTCTCCTTATTTTTTGTTCTCAGCAGTTTGATGACAATGTGCCCAGGAATGATTTTCTTTGTATTTATCTTTTTTAGGGTTTGCCTATCTTCTTGGATCTTTAAATTAATGTTTTCTACCAAATTTGGGAGAAGTTCAGCTTTGGTTTCTTAAAAAAAATTTTCTGCCACATTCTCTTTCTCCTATCCTTCTGAACTCTAATTACGCATATGTTAGACCACTTGAAATTGGCAATGAGGTCACTGAAACTGTGTTCATTTTTACCCAGTATTTTTTCTCTCTGTTCTTTAAATTGTATATTTCTCTTTCTCAGTATATAAGTTAACTTTTTATTCCGTGGTTTCCAATCTTTCGTTAAGCCCATCAGTGAGTTCTTCATTTTAAATATTTTTCTTTTCAGTTAAAGAATTCCATTTGGTTCTTTTTTTAAAAATTTCCATTTCACTGCTGATATTTCTCCATGTATTTATTCAATATGAACATTTTACCCTTAACTCTATGAGTATTTATAATAGCCTTTTTAAAATCCTTATCAGGCTGGGCGCAGTGGCTCACGCCTGTAATCCTAGCATTCTGGAAGGCTGAGGCAGATGGATCGTTTGAGCTCAGGAGTTCGAGACCAGCCTGAGCAAGAGTGAGATCCCATCCCATCTCTCCTAAAAATAGAAAGAAATTGGCCAAACAAGTAAAAATAGAAAAAAATAGCCGGGTACGGTGGCGCATGACTGTAGTCCCAGCTACCTGGGAGGCTGAGGTAAGAGGATTGCTTGAGCCTAGGAGTTTGAGGTTGCTGTGAGCTAGGATTACGCCATGGCACTCTAGCCCAGTCAAGAGAGTGAGATTCTGTCTCAAAAATAAAAAATAAATAAATAAATAAATAAATAAATAAATAAAATCCTTATCAGCTCATTATAATATCTGGGTATCTCAGAGTTTCTATTTATTGCTCATTCTCTTGGACATGGTTCACATTTTCCTGTTTCTTAGCATGTGTAGTAATCTTTTTATTGTACACTGCAAAAGGTGGATGATATACTGTAGAGACAGAAAAGTGTTGATTTTGAATTTAGCAGGATGTTGAATGAATGACTGATCATTTTTTTCTTGTGGAGGTGTCAGTTTATGCTTTGTTTGGGCAAGTCTTTTTTGATTATACTTGAGTCTTAGGACAAATCCTTAGACCTGAGACAAAGACTTTACTCCTAAGGTATAACTCTTATAGGTTTCATTAGAAAGAAGAAGGTGTTTATAAAGTCCTTCTAAATTTGTGAGATTCAAATTCTAATTTCTGTCTCTCATGTGACAGACAGTTGAAATCTCTGTTCAACTCTTTCATGCTTTCAGCTGTTGCTTTCTGCCAGGCTTCTTGGACTCTTCTGTGAATATACACATTTCAGGGATCAGACAGATTTTAGGGAAGTTTATATACATATTTGGTGGTTTTGTCCTGTAGTTCCTGCTTTTTTATATTTCCACCCTCTATTTCCAGCCTCTGACTCCTTCCTTCTGACACCTGAAGCCAAAACAATCATGTATTTCTGTCAGTTCTAGTTACCTTATGATGTATGGATTGTTAAGTAACCACAGAAGAAAAGTCATATAAAACTAAATCTCATCTAGTACCATTAACTTCCTTCCACGGTTGAGTAACTTCCTTTAGTTTGTCTTTTTTTGGTCATTCTCCAGTGTTTTAGATGTTTTTTTAAAATACTTTGTCCAGATTTTATCATTGCTATCCATGAGAGGGTTATTCTGATAAAAGCTACTCTATTTATAATTATAACTTTATCTCACTAACCCTTGCTAGGTTTTCTACATGTGTTGGTGGGCAGGACCAATGATTGCCATATATCCTGGTCTCAAAATATGCAAATCCAAGAATATGCTTCCAAATCAAAATAGCCTAACTACAGAGATGTTTATTCATGACTTCAGACTCAGAATTCTGGTTGGACATATTTGAAACTCGGACTTAGGGAGGGAGGTGGGGGCAAGGGCAACTTATGTAACAGAAACATCTGTACCCCCATAATATGCTGAAATAAATAAAAAAAATTTATGTAAAAAAAAAAAAAGAATTCTGGTTGTTCTAGCTCCAAGATCAATATCCCAATACTGAATTGGTTCTTTTGGCCACCTATCTATTCATATAATGACAGATGACAAATTCTATGTTAGTTCCTTTTTTTCCCTAACAATGGCTCTTGATATCTTTACATTGTTAAGAAATCTTCACTTCAACATCTCAGAGTTGAAGAAACATGGCAATTGGCTTTAATTTTCACTGAGTCCTACTGGCAAGGGTTTCCTGGTATTCTTTCATGACTTTTCCAAGTCTTGACTGAAAACTGTGGCTGGAAGGGATAAATCGTAGATTCCAGGTGCTACTTGTCTGAAATGAATGCTGATCCTGGAGCCAAAAGAAACACAACCCCCTGCCTGCTTTGGGGGGTATTTTTGGAGTAGTTGCAAACATTTGATATTTATCTTGAAACATGGCCAATATTTTTAAGTAGCCAGTAAACAAAATGTATTTATTTAAAAATATATTTTTCCATTATTAAAAAAACAAAACAAAACACTCACTTCATTCCATTCGTGCCAGGGAGAGTGCTAGAACAGAAAAGAAAAACTGTCTCTGATCCCTCCCTGTAAGCCGTAATAATTGGAGCCATACATTCTTAGCCAATAATTTTCTTACACTGACCTCATTATCTCTCCCTACAAATCCTATAAATGCTTCAAGGTTCAGCCTTTATGCTACATTATCCAGATAGCCTTTTCAATGAGGATGTTTAACAGGATTTCAGTAAAGTGACATTAACAATTAAGACAATAGCCCGTGGAGCGAGATAGACACAACTTCAAGTCCAAAATTTGTCACTTTCTATGTAATCTTTGGTTTTTCTACAACTTCCTCTAAGTTGTAGGAAAATAGAGATAAATATAGTCCCTACCTCATTTGGTGGTTGTGAGGATCAGACATGGTAAAGTATAAAGTTCGAGAACAGTTCCTGGCACATGGTTATTATTTGTACTATCATTGTTGTTGTCATTGTTATTTTTCCCCATAGTAAATGCCTAATAAACAATTGTTGAAATAAGCACTTGCTGAATTGATTAAGTGCCATTCTGGTGAAAGAGAAAAACAAATTACAAAAACAAGTTATAAGGAAAAAATAATTATAAGTTATTATAAGTGCTATGAAAAAACAAAGAGCTAATAAAAAGAATGAAATAGGGAACCTGTTTTGGATAGGAGCATCGGGGAAGGCCTCTCTGAGGAGATGACATGTAAGGTGAGACTTAAAAGATGAGAAGGAGCCAACCACCTAAAGAGTAGGGAGAACAGCATTTCAGGCAGAAGGAATAGCATGTACAAAGATCCTGAGGCAGATATGCACGAGAACCTACAAAGAACTGAAAGACTACCAGTGTGCTGGGACAGAATGAGTAAGGGCAGAGTGAGTGGCACCAGATGAGATCAGAGGGAGCAGAGGCCAGATACAAAAGGCCAGAGTGGAGAGTTTGGCTTTTGGTCTATGTGTAAAAGGAAAGCACTGTGGGGTTTTATGCAAGGGAATGACAAGATCTTCAGATTTACTCAATCCATGATTCACAAACAAACTGAAGAAAGATAAGAGTTTTTGAAAACACTTGGAGCTTGTTGTTTAGAGAAACCAAGAGTATAAACGTAAACTAAAGTATTTCCCGTTATGATTGAGGTTGCCAATTGCCAACAAACCAAAAACTCTTTGGGGATATGTAATAAAGATTTCATCCCCCCCTTTTTTTTTTTCCCTTCACACCTCTCACAAATCTGCAATGGATGGTGACCCACTTCAGACAGAAGACAGACAAGAGGAGCACATGCGCTAGGCTAGAAAGTTCGAGAAACTGAGAAAGATGGCCATAGTCCAGGCCTATGAGGGCCCAGAATGGGAGCACAAATGTCTAAGCTGTGAGCACCACATTAGATGAAAGACGACTGGGAAGATGTTGTGGGATGGATTTCTTACAGCAAAGCAGAGCAGCATTCCAGTATGAAATCGGTGAGACACCGTTACATGCTGGACATTTTGGCACAAATGCCGTAAGGAGACTTAAAGAAAATTTAAATTTATGTATCAGATAATTATCTTTTTTCAAACTGTCCTTGGGGTAACGGGTCTTTGCCATTGTAAGCTTCTACTGGAATGTTGGAGTTTATTCCCTCTCTTGAAGCTGCTTCGTTTTATTGATATTCCTTTTTTTTTTTAACCTGCTTCATATTAGTGACTCATTTGGCACTAATTAAGACCACTGCCATTAATATAACAAAGTGTTTCTATTTTCACATGATATATTGAGCAATTAAAATCATTTCCTATCTTAAACAAGGAAATTTATTCCCATAGGAAAAGCCTATGGAGCAACGGTGGCAGGCTTAGATCCCACGACCAGTTCGCTGGTGACAGATTAATGTAAAAGTGTACATAATAGCCAACCTCTCCAAATTTTGTCAGTGTTTTGCTTTTGTTTTTGTTTTGTTTTTCTGAAAACAACAAAATTATAGTACTATGAGATAGCAATGTACCATTAGAAGTGCTTTGAAGTTAATTTTAACTTTTTTCTTGGAGGATGAAGGATAGCTTATTAAATGTCAGTTAGGAACTTGGTAACAATTAATTAACTTTCATTTCGCAACAGCTGATAATAAGTAAGAGCAAAAGTGGTGAATACCTACTGTTGCCAGGTAACTGCATCCACAGTGCTTCCTGCCACCTTCATGAATCTGTAAGGAACAGAAAAAAAAGATATTGCAACTTCAAGTAATCCACACCCCCAATTAAGGTTAAAATAAGATAAACCAAGCCAATCCCTAAGTAGCTATGCTTTCTGAGAGGATCCACAGCCACAAATATGGCCTATCCATAGCTACCGGAGGTCAAATCGTAAAAAACGTGAAGGTAACCACACGTCCCTCATCATCTGGAAATCGAGACCCCAATACAGCATTCTATCTGCATCTGTCTTCCCAAGCCCATGCCTGATGGCTCCCACATCAATTTCCCTATAATCAAAACTTACCTGTCCCATTTCCTATTATCTAAGGACTCTGATCTCTGCTAGGAAACAAATAAACAGAAACATTTCCCACGGATAACAGCACGATAGATGCCTTTGAAAAACCACAGGCTTTCCTGGAAAGAGCATAGGAAAACCAAATTTACTATGTAAGTACAAAGCACTATCAAATATGCCCCAAAGAAGGGCTGCCACACCTGTCTGAGTATAGAAACCTGAGCACTGCAAGAGAAATCTATCTACTTCTGGAGCAGCTAAGTATAGGACTGAATGTCATCTGACAAGCATGCTCAGCTCAAAAAGGAAACCAGACCTGGTTCTGTGCAGTTAAGCACAGACCAAAGCCTTGCTAGCAATTCCCCATCCCCACGTGTTCCTGGAGGTTCCAAGAAAACCAAAGGGCTAGGAGGATGCACATGGGGACTCACAGATGCCACAGGGTATCATAAATCGCACATCTCTGAACAACTCACTTATCCACCTACCTCCTTCTCCTCATGTGCATGTTCTGAGGCCATATGCTATCTCGGTTATTACTACTCTTCGAGAGAGTTGCCACCCAGATGCAGGAAGTCAAAAGGAACATCTCAGTTCCAGATATTCCTTCTATCCCTGAGACCCTGGAGGGGAAATTTTCTTTGGAGGGAAGCAATCTTTAATAGTACTTCCTAAGTGAAGAACTCTTCCATCAGGGAGGAAGACAGTGTTTTGTTGAAGGCCCTATCCCTGCTCTATCCCAGCATGATCTTGCCAGGCAGAGGCATGGCAAAGAGGTTGGTCGCTGTGTGCTGCCCAAACAAGCTCTGTTGTGCTGTGAAGGCAAAAGACGACTGAGAGTTTCTTTGCAGAGTGGATGAGAGAAGCATAGGAGTGGATACCACGACTCTTGGTTAGCATCACAGTGAAGCTTATAAAAAGAAGAAGAAAAGAAGGGGAAGGAGAGGAGAGGACTGGGAAGAGGAAAGGCAAAGAGAAAAGAAGACAAAGAAAAAGGAGGAGGAGGAGAAGGAAGCTGCAGTGGCCTTGGCTTGACTCTTATCTGCATGGTGTTTCCTTTCTTTTTCTTTCTCTAGTGCCATTCAACAGTCCTCGAGCAAGAACATGGAAAATGGAGCATGGGGGAGATCTAGGAATGGAATTGGTTTGATAGACAGGGCCAAAATATGAATATGGATTGGAGGGAATATAACATTTACTGAGTACTTACTGAGTATAAGCCATTCACATGTGCTATTTCGTAAAATTATGAAAATTGCTTTGTTTGGTGAAGTGTATATTATTGATCCATTATACAGATTACTAGCTTCCCTACTGGCTAGACAAGTAATAACTCCAGACACCCCAAACAGCCAATTTTATGGAGTCACACCACCCACCCTTGCAGCACTCCTTGGGAAACAGGGCACAGGTACCCTCTGCTTTTGAAACCCACGGATTTCTCTTTCTCTTTACCTTATCTCCTTCCCGCAGCCCAGAAAAATCTCTTTTGAGTTTGGGAGAATACCCCTACTCTTCTCGCCATTTCTGGCCCTATGGCTCTAGGAATTCCCTTTTGGAATTCAAAAGCCAGAAAGGCTTGTGCACTATTTACCTTTTCCATCATGCCATATGCTACCCCTAAGTCAATAAGCACACAACCAGCTATCTGCTTGAATGGAGAGAAGGAAAATGGAAAAATACAAGGAGAAAGAAAACAGATTAGTATCTAAAATACTATCCCTGCACACACGTACTCTAAACAGTGTAGACTGTTGATAGTCTTAGAAGTAGGACTGCCCAAAAATAAAGAGGGGAAGATGAAATTTTATACCTCCTCCCCCAGATATTTGAAAAATTAGAAAACCTAGATAATCTTAAATACAAGCATCTAACCATAATGAGGCCAGGTATAGTGCCTCATACCTATAATCCCAGCACTTTAGGAGGACAAGGCAGGAGGATAGTTGAGCCCAATAGTTGAAGACCAGCCTGGAAAACACAGTGAGACCTTGTCTCTACAAAAAATTAAAAAATAGCCAGCTGCGGTGGGTTGCGCCAGTAGTCCTAGATACTTAGGAGGCTGAGGCAGGAGGATCTCTTGAGCCCAGGAGTTCAAGATTACAGTGAGCTATGATCAGGCCACTGCACTCAGCCTGGGCAACAGAACAAGACCTTGTTTCTAAAAAAAAATAAAAATAACCATAATGAAAATAACTGACATTTACAGAGCTTTCTCATTATATAATGTTTTTCAGTTCCTTGTATGTATAATTTCCCATAATCCTCAAAACAACCCAGTTAGGTAGATATTCCTGTATTACAGTGGAGGAAGCTGAGTCTCATAGAAGTTATGTGACTTCCTCAAATTCATAGAGCTAGTGTGAACTAAACCCAGGTTCTCTGTTTCCAAATCTTACCCTCTTTCTAGAATCCTATGCTGCCTCCAAGATGTTTTTACTGAGGCTGAGAAGTATAATAGTACAACTCGAAGATGCAAGAAATTACTCGAATTTTTGCATTGAGAAAACACTGCTATATTAATCAGTAAAAGGAAAAAGCCTGAGTACTTCTTTGTTAGCTTCATCTCACAGACTTGAGCACTTCAGTGCTTATTTGTAAGACAATATGCTGGATGCAGGTATCAAAAGGTGACTGGCTCAGGGCTTCTGCTATGAGGCCACCACAATGAAGCCCAGGAGACAGACACGTAGACAATTAGCTATCAAAATTTCTGTATGCTGTCCTACTGGTACAAAGTAACTGTTGTGAAATTGTAGTCAACAGAGTAGTTAGGTCTACCTTCCACGGTGTTAGAAGAAGGAATACAGATTGAGAAAATCTTCCCATCGTATAGGACATTTAATCTGACGTTGAAAGAAAGGTAGGATTTTACCATAAGGAGCAGCCTAGGCGAAGAACAGCATGAGCAAAGCAAGGAAGAGTCAAGTGAGCTGTGTTCTCAGGAGTCCAGCAGGGCTAGATGTCAGGGAACACGTAAGGGAAGGGCAGGAGGTCGGGGGCTGGTCAGATCACTACAAGCTGTCCTGTGATGCTAACAAATCTGGCCTTTACCCTTAACAAGGTGCAAGTCCAGGTTCTATTTACCTTTGTATGACTAACATCTAACGTAATACTGTAAAATATAGCTAGTTTGTCTTCCATCTGTGCTTGTTGGATTTATTCTGTGTTTAAACATAAGCAAGGGAGTTTTAGGATCAGATTTGAGTTTTAGGAAGATCACTCTGGCTATGGTTAAGATGAAAGGTACTGGTGTAGATAAACTGGCAAGACATTACTACAGAGAGAGGGGAGTCTTTGAAATGGGGGAATGGAAAAACATATTTTAGAAACACTGTTGGTGTGCTCAAGAGGAAAAGAGGATGCCAAAGTTTTAATTGCAGCAACGAATGCTATTCCCCATGATGAGGAACCCAGGAGAGGACTTCTGATGTTGATGTTGGCAACTATATTGTCATCCTCCTGAATATGCCTCGGAGAACTTGAAGTAAATAGTCATTGACAGTAACAGCTATGCATTCACAAGAAAATTAAGACCAAAAGAAATCATTAATGCTCTGCTTGGCTAAAAGGCTCTGGACAGGAAATTAAGAACAAATCTAATTTGGCACATTGGAAATTGGAAACTGGTTCTTCATGAACTATAATTTGGAGATCCTCGTACGCATTGGATAGTTTGTTCTGCTGTATGTGAGAATTAAGTCATTAAATAACATTCTATTATCTAAAGGAATATTATAAAAAGAATGAGAAAACTATAGAGTTAGTGACATTTAAAGTAATGTTAATGTTTTCTCTCCACACCTGAACCCCATATCCCTCAAGGGAAATCCATGAAATCTATAATTAAATTTGAAATATATCGGACCCATAAATAGAATATTAAATAGTTTACAGAAAAATACTTAAACATCGAATATAAAAAAAGAGCTACCATGATTCTGGAGAGGAACACCAATTATTCTTTTTAAACTAACTTATGGGCTTAATGGAATTCTAATAAAAAATCCAGCTGAGTGCAGTGGCTCACACCAGTAATCCCAGTGCTCTGGGAGGCTGAGGCAAGAGGATCACTTGAGGCCAGGAGTTTAAGACCAGCTTGGGCAACACAGAGACCTTGCCTCTACAAATTAGTTGGGCATGGTGGGACACGCCTGTAGTCCTAGCTACTGGCCAGGCTGAGGTGGGAGGATCACTTGAGCCCAGGAGAGGTTACAGTAACCCAGGAGAGGTTACAGTAAGCTATGATCATGCCACTGCACTCCAGCCTAGGCAACAGAATGGGCCCGTGTCTCTAAAAAATAAATAAATTAAAAAAATTAAAAAATCTCAGTAGATATATTTGAAACTTTATAAAATCATTCTAACATTCATCTGGAAGAAGTCAAGAAAATTTTGAAATATTATAATAGAATACTGAAGGGGCATTTATTTGATCTATAACACCATATATTAAAATATATCATAAAAATTGCAATGGTTAAAACATTCCTAGCTCAGGATTTAGTAAGGAGAGCTATGGAACAGAATAAAAATTTTAAAAATTTATATATAAGAATTTATTGCATAAAAAAGAATTTTGTACATGAAAAACCGAAGCATTTTTAATGGTACTAGGTGATATTGTCTGTTTAGAAAAAAAATTAAAGTCAGATCCTCACCTAATATCTTATTTTGTATGAGAAATCAAAATAGTAAAATATAATTTTATTGTATTTTTAAAATATTTCACATGCTTGAAGCTCTGACTCAGGTGGGGCAAAGGCAATATACATAACCTAAACATTTGCACCCCCATATTATCTGAAATAAAAATAAATAAATAAATATATAAATAACACTCCTGCTAAACCCTAAAAAAATAAAATAAAATATTTCAGTCACAATTAAATATTTTTAAACAAATTATATTATCTTTTTAACTTTAGTCATATATTAAAGCAGTAGAAAAGTTGTTTTAGCTAACTTTGAAGAAACAGTAATATTAAATATATGTTCACATAAAAATTGCTCTAAACTACATTCTTCTTTTTTCCTTCTTACCAAAATAATGAGACCAACTTCAAGCATGAAAGCATTTCTACACTTAAGTTAAGGAGGAAAAATCAAATTTGCAAATAATGTCAAACAAAATATGCACTTCCAAATACCACGAAGATGACCAAACACATCCTTGTTTTTTGAGAAGTGAAAAAAGTCATCTAAAATGGGCCAAACATTCTCTTTTCAGAAGTCTTTGAATAATATGTTTCTTAAACTAGAAAAAGAAAAACCAACCACAGAAATAACACATAAAGGAAAATGGTTAGATAAAATTTCAAGGAACAGATATTATAGTCAATGAGTTTGGGGTATTCTCCCCACTTCTATGCTCCTTTCCTGAAAATTAGGGCTTTCTATATTTTATACATAGGAATCTATACCACTCCTATACTCTGTTTTTACATCCATATTGGCACTGTGGAGGACAGCAAGTCCAAAAAGATTATGATTTTCTTTGTTAAAATCTAACACTGATGGATTCTTCTGCTCTCTAGTTCTGCCTGTTTCTCGGAAACTGGCCCAAACCACATAAATGAATACCTTCAACACAGCTGGAAAATGCTCAGCAACAGTAATATTAGAGGTGGAATAACATGTACATAGAATAAGGCTGTCAGGAGTGAAACACCACTGGGAAAACAAAATTCCATTTAGGGTCTGGTATTATCCAAGGATTTTCAACTATCCACTCCATTCTAATCCCTAGATTTAGGTCTACGAATATACAAATTAAAGATGACCCAGTATGTGAATATTGGCAAAAGGGGAAGGTCTTGGTCTTCCAAGGTTGGATGTTTCCATACATGAATTACAATGACAGAAATCTGGATTATGATCTCAGAGGGCAAGGGGTATTTGCCCTCATGCTGATCTCCAATCATGCAAAGGAGAAGAGAAGGAAGGGGACAGGGACCTATATCAAACAAAATCGGCCAGTGCCAGGCAGACATTTTAGTATTTAGGAGTCTTTCCCATTAGAGCCAATATGCTGCTACAGAAAAGAACAAAATATCTCCTTTCATTGTGAGAGTTCCTTTCCTCCCCCAAGGGACCCCAAATCTGGGAGAATTTCTTTCCTCTGTTATCCACCTGCACATATGACGTATCTGAAATATTGTTGAGCCTTCTCTCCCAGGGCATATCACAGCTCTCTCTTATAATAAGGCCCATCTTTATTCATGGTCTTTGGGGGTTGATTTCTACTTCTGAATCACAGAGTACAACCCTAAAAACTGGATTCTGAATTTTGCTCCCAGGAAAGAGGATACATCCTTCACAGAGAACTGGATGTCTAAATGAGTACATACTTCAATAAAAGTACAGCAGCCTGATCTTTCTTGTCCATAAAAAGAATCTTTAGTTATGTAACGAACACAAATAAGATGTGACAGCCATTCCACACAAAAGCCTAGGAAAAACTAGTGAGAAAATTATTCATCTTGAGTTATAGTAAACAAGGCTGAACTCTAGATAAACAACAAATTTAGGGGCATCTTTCATTTGGTCCAAAGCCACTTACTTTTTCATGGCTAATTACATGTTGAGCTATTCTGGGTGCTATGTAGAACTAATGAAATATTGACATCTCTCTCTTTCTCTCTCCCCCTGCCTCCCTCCCCTTCAATCCTCCCTTCTCTCCTCTCCTCACCTCTGTTTATATATAATATCACATTGGCAGTAGACTGATAAATAGCATAGCTATATGTTTAGTGACTTTAATAGCTAGTGAAGATCTCTATTTAGGCTTCCCTTTGAGTTTCCACTTCCCTTAGTTTCCCTATAGATTATAAAGCCTTTAAATATACAGGATTTGAGATGAGTGAGACTTTTTGTCCAGTCTCTCTTATTGTTAAAAGTTACTTCCAGGATGTTAAACTTAAGGAGAGTCATAAATGGAGAAAGGAAAAAATAACTACCATTTGCTGATTGACAGGCACTTGATAAGCAGTTTATACATTTTACAATCCTGTACGATTGGTATTATCAGTTTCATTTTATAAAGAAACTGCTCAAGATCACCCAGGTAATAAGTTGCAGAGCTGGGATGCAAACTAAATTCTGGCTCTAAAGCCCTTGTTATAACCATGCAGAGATGGCAAATTTGTGCCATGTGTGGTGCTGTGTCCTTTTTCTGAGCCTATGGCAGACATTAGTAGTAGATTTCAACATTCCCTCGCTTATCTCAGAATTGGCCTAAGAATCTTTCTTGAGATAGGGTGCCAGGCACTATCACCTGGAATTGGCCCCCAGGATGAAGCCCATTTGCTGCTAATGCAGGGTTGGGAGAAAAGAGGATATAGGACAATGTCTGCAAGAAGCCAGAGGCAGATGTAAGAGAAAAACACATATAGGAAGATCAAATAGATTTGCTTGATTGGAACGAAGAGAAAGGGAGGGGAATGGGGGATGCTGAGAGAAGATGTTGAAAGCGACCTGGAAGGCTCTGGCTGGAGCTGGAATATGCTGGCTAGGGGAAGATCATGATAGACATGTCTTGACAGTCCAAAATGCTGCTGAGGAAGTTGTAAAGACTTGGATTCAAGCAAAGACGGCTATAATTAACCTGAATATGATTTGACCTGGCTGTGGAACCTGGTGTAAAGGAGGAAAAATGCATCAGGATGTCATTATGAATTTCACACAGAAAAGTAAACTTTCCAAAAGCGCAAGCTCTGGTCTGAAGCTGACTCTATGAGAGTGAGCACTGTGGAATTGAGGTGGAGAAGGATTATATTTTGTTTTGTGTGTTAGACCATTTAGCTTAGTTGAAAGATAAGGATTCAGGAAAACAGCACCAGAGTAGAAAGAGGATGGGCCTTGGAGTCAGATATCTGATTTGAGATCTGGATATACAACTCATTAGCCATGTGACCTTGGATAAGTTGTTTAACTTCCCTGAACCATGTCATATGGAGAGAATAGCACCTACTTTCCAAACATGTTGTGAAGATTAACATGAAAACATACATATAAGAACACAAGTAGTGCCTGGCACACTGTTGGCACTCAATAAATGTGAGTTTCCTCTTCCTAGTTCTGGCTTTTGAGCTTGCTAAATCATTTAATATTTGTGCACCTACATTTCTTAATCTATAAAATAAAGATAATAAAACTTTCTCTGCCTATATTACAGGGTAATGATTCTCATACTTTGGTATGTAAATAATTCCTTGAGGTCTTTATTCAAAATGCCAATACATAGGTCCCATCCTTCCATATCTGGTTCAGGAGATCTGAGCTGGAGCCTAAGAATCATGCTGCATTTTTAACAATCCCTCCAGGTACTTCTGATACAGGAGGACAATAAACTGAACTTGTTACAGATTGTGATCTTAACAGCACCTGTAAGAGTAGAGCATTCCTGGAGGAAAAAGTAGGGTTGTAAGGGAAAGAAGAGGAAAGGGAGGAAAAAAATGAAAAAGAAGAAAGTGAGGAAGAATATTTCCCAAGGCCACTTGACTTATAAAGTGTCAAATCTAAATCTGTGTTCTAGGACTCCAGCCTCCATCTCCCATGTTCTTTCTAACTTCTATCCTAGATTGATTTTTCTGATGTTAGAGACATAGAAAAACATCCTTTGTCACAATGACCAGAACTCATAAGCTTGAGTTTGGGTAAATAATTAGTCTGCTTCTCCAATCAGGAAAGAAGTTTTTTCTAAGAAAAAAGTAAAAGTAAAAGAAAGCAAGTTTAGAAGTAACTGGTTGTTAACACAATTCTCAGCTAGGGAACAGAACTTTGCAGTAGCCGGTGCTTCCCTGTTAATGAGCCCTGAACAGCTTTGGTCCCTCTCTAGAGGCAGAGAGATGGAATTCTCTTCTTATAAACTAAGAGTAATATATTGTTCTCTTTTCTCCTCCTGCAGTTTGGTCAAGTCATATAACTCTTTCACAGTTGAAATAAAACAGAACAATTATTAGGAATAACATTGCGATAATTACTCTGTGTACCAAATTGTCCCCAGCTGTGCATCTTCCCACTCCAAACAAGAATGTGACATAAGCAAGTTCACAGGAGGGAAGTAGAGCTGTGGTTACCCTCATTATACTGACATGTTATTGTAGCTAAATCTTGCTAGTTCCTTTCCTCATGTAATTCTCTGAACTGCTTAGAAAGCTACATTGAGTCATGTGCAAAAAAGCTATTAGACTAAAATCTGCCTTTTCATCTTTGAAATATATCTGTTCTTCTTGACAGTTGTGGCTAACATTTATTTAGGTGTCAACATATGCCAGGAACTGTACTAAGCACTTTAAATTCATTATCTTCATTTATCTTCACAACAAACCCAAGACATAGGTAAGCTTATTAGTCTCATTTTACAGATAAGAGAAATGATACTTTAGAGAGGTTAAACAATTCCTCAAGATGACTCAGCTAATAGATAATCCAGGTCTCATCTAGTTCCAAAGTGCATGCTCTTTACCATCCTGCTATACTGACTCACTATAAGAGAAAATAGAAGCCTATTGTTATATATTAGGAAATAAATTGGGAAGTCTTTTATTTTGTGCTAAACTAAGTGTGTTAGAACCCAAGAAGGTTAGAGCTGAAAGAGACCTCATGAATAATTTATTATTATACCCCTATGAGGCGACTGATGTTCACAGTGGAGGTGGTAGCAAATAAATACCCAAAACTACCTTTTGTCTCTATTTGCATTCTCTTCTTGACATGTATATAGGCAGGACCGACTTCTCTATTAGGCACAGCAGGCACAATGCCTCGGACCTACAATACTTTTATGGACCAAGGTTAAATCATAAGAAAAAAATAAAGTTTTAAGTTGAAAAGAATGTTTTGATACATTTGTCCTCATACCAATGGAGTTGTAAAATATAATTTTTAATGTCTTTAAGGAGGAAGGGACTCATGAAGTCCAAAGTACCTTGGGCCTGCAGATGTCATAAGGAAAGCCTGTGCATAGGAATACAGTGAAATTTCAATCCTTATCCATCCATATAACCTTCACAGCTACCCATGCTTTTAGTAAAATGTGAAGTCCACAAATCAGCATTAGGCACTTAGTAGAAGTATTGGTAATTAGACATAACCAAAGATAGAAATTCTGGATATAAAAAGGCAATTTTTTATTTCTGGCTTGTATTAAACATACAGCATACATCATGTGGTCTGCTGCGATGGCAAAGACCATTACTTACTTCCTAGTTTTTTTTCTGTTTCTTTCTCCTTTGCTCAAATTTGAATGCTTTCCATAGATGTCTGAGCCACCATGGGAGCAGAAAGCTCTGTCTAGCTTTCTGTTTCTAACAGAGGTACAGGTTAGAATATTCCACTAGCAACTCTATAGAATGTTGGGAGAACTTCCATTCCTTCCTTCTTTCATTCAACAAATTTGATCATCTACTAGGTACCAGGCTTTATGCCCGTACTGTCTATATTATACAATGGGAAATACAACAGACATACTTTCTCTTCCATGGAATTTATAATATATAACCAATAAGTAAACAAACAATAAATATACAATTTGAAATTTTAATAAGTGCTGTAAAGAGAACTCTCAGGGTGTGTAGATAGAGAATTACTTAGCTAGGTTACTCAAAGAAGTGCTCTAATGGAAGAGAAGAAACCAGCCATGTGGCAAGAGAAGAGAACACTCAAGGCAGAAGTTCAGCATGCACCAGGCCAGTGAGGCCCAAGTGAAGACAGAAAAAGGAAATGTGGTAGAAGATAAAAATGAAGAGCTGGACAGAGGCCAGATCAGTCATCATAGAGCCCTGTGGGCCATGGTAAGGAGATTCAATTTTATTCTAAGAGCCATGAAAAGTCATTAAAGAGTCTTTAGCAAGTGACTGGCATCACATGAATTATGTTTGTAAAGATTTTTCTGGCAACTGAATGGTGAATAGATTAGAAGAGGACAAGAATGAAAGCATGTAGACCAGAAATGAGGCTCTTGAAGCAGTGCAGGTTCTCAGGGTTCTCCAACTTGCAATTCTTTTTTTAGTGCTTGCTCTACGGCCATCCCTCACCTGAACCAGACGCTCATATTCTAAGTCAATGTGCTCCAAATGTGTTAGCGGAACACCAGACCCTCAAGAAGGTCTCTGAAAATAAGACTCTGTGGTCAAATAAATTCAGAGAATTCTGCATGCTAAATCCCTTTCTTGGAGATTCAGAATGTAAACTAATGTATTAAACGTAAGTGTTTCAGTAAGTGTGTGGATCCCAGTAGTTCTCAAACTTACTTGACCATGGAACCTTTAATGTTTTTTCCCTCCACATAATGTTAATATCCTGCAGAACTGATATTCTCCAGAGCACATTTAAGAAAGTGCTGCTATAAGTCATTCTAACCAAGAGTCAAGCAAATTCCATGTGCTTCATTTACTGGGCCTCCCCTTCTCTACCTCTCCATTTATTATCTCAATGGTTTAGACAATATTTTCTGGATCTTCATATATTATATAAGGATATCACCCCTCATATGTGTTACTTCTTCTTTCCATTTCTACCTTCTATTTTCTGTCAACTGTCCCTTTACTTTTATATTGTTAAGGTTGGTAAACTTTTCATTCTTTCTGTAATCATATTTTTCTTCCTTGTTTCTGGATCTGGATCTTCTATAAGACAGCTGTTGGGTATCCTGAATTGATCATCTATATCAGTAATATTTTATCTCAAGATTTCCGTCTCTGTCTAAAGCTCTTCACAAGGGAAATATTCTTGATTTTATCTTCCAATTATTTTATTAGACTCCTAAGAGCTTTCTGGAGGTATAATTTATATACCATACAATTCATCCATGTAAGTTTACAATTCAGTAGTTTTAATTATATTTAAAGAGTTGTGCAACCATTTATAATCTAATTCTAGAATATTTCATCACTTCAAAAAGAAACCCTGTACCCATTAGCAGTCACTCCCCATTTCCCCACAATCTCCACCAGCCCTAAGCAAGGACTAATTTACTCTCAGTTTCTATTGATTTGCTTATTCTGGACATTTCATATAAAGTGAATCGCCATGTGTAGCTTTTGTGAGTGGCTTCTTTCAGTGATCATAATGTTTTCAAGGTTCATCCACGCTGTAACATGTTTTAGTACTTCATTTATTTTAATTGTCTGAAAATATTCCATTATATGGATATACCACATTTTATTTATCCATTCATCACTTGATGGACTTGTGGACTGTTTGCATTTTTTGGCTATTATTAATAATGTTTCTATGAATATTTGTGTACAAGTTTTTATGTGTACAAGAGTTTCCATTTCTCTTAGAGAGAAAGTACTTAGTCATATGTTAATTATGTTTAACCTTTTAAGTAATTGCCAGACTGTTTTCCAAAGCACTAAACTATATCATATTCCCACCAGTATTGTATCAAGGTTCCAATTTCTTTGCACTCTCTCTAATACTTGTATGTCTTTTTGATTATACCCATTCTAGTGGGTGTGAAGGGGTATCTCATGGAGGTTTTGATTTACATTTCCCTAATAACTAACAATGTTAAGCATCTATTCATGTGCTTATTGGCTATTTGCATATCTTCTTTGGAAAAATGTTCAAATCCCTTTTTCCCATATTTTAATTAGGTTATTTGTCTCTTTATTACTGAGTTGTAAGAGTTCTTTATATGTATTCTGGATACAAGTACTTTACAGATATATGACTTGCAAATATTTTCTCCTTTGTGCGATCTGTTCATATTCTTGATGGTGGTGTTTTAGTTTATCACTTATGTCTTTAGTGCTGTATCTAAGAAATCATTGCCTAAACTTTATTAGAATTAATTTCAACAAGTATGTGTTTGGTTTCAAAAGATCTTTTTGTTCTGATTATACCTTTTTTATAAAATTATATTTTTACAAATATAATTTACAAATATACTTTTATAAATATAAGTATAAAATTTTTCTATATCTCTATAAGGATATTAATTACAGATTTTTATTTTTAAAGAACTGATCTTGAATGATAACTCTTCTTGGGTAAATTGTTTAATTTATTTATCTTGGTTTTTCTCTTTCATGCTAATGGTTTCTTTCTTCTGTCTTGTGATAGTTGGCTATATATAGGCATACCTTAGCGATACTGTGGGTTCAGTTCCAGACCACCACAATAAAGCAAATATTGCAATAAAGCAAGCCCCACAATTTTTTTGGTTTCCCAGTACATATAAAAGTTATGTTTTTACTATACTGTAGTCTATTAATTGTGCAATAGTCTTATGTCTAAAAGAACAATGTATATACCTTAACTTGAAAATACTTCCTTGCTAAAAAAAACTGCTAACAATCATCTGAGCCTTTAGCAAGTCATAATCACTTTGTTGGTGGAAGGTCTTGCCTCAATATTGATGGCTGCTGACTGCTCAGGATGATGGTTGCTGAAGGCTGGAGTAGCTGTGGGAGTTTGTTAAAATAACAGTGAAGTTTGCATCAACCAACTCTTCTTTTCATGAAAGAGTTCTCTGTAGCATGTGATGCTGTTTGATAGCATTTTACCCACAGTAGATCTTCTTTCAAAATTAGAGTCAATCCTCTCAAACTCTGTCACTGCTTTACCAACTAAGTTTATGCAATATTCTAAATTGTTTGTTGTCATTTCAACAATGTTCACAGCATCTTCACCAGAAGTAGATTCTATCTCAATAAACTACTTTCTTTGCTCACCATAGGAAGCAACTTCTCATTGGTCAAGTTTTATCATAAGATCGCAGGTATTCAGTCACATTTGCAGGCTCGCTTTGCTTTTTTTTTTTTTTTTAGACAAGGTATCGTTCTATTGCCTAGACTATAGGGCAGTGGTGTCATCACGGCTTACTACAACCTCAAATTCCTGGGCTCACATGATCCTCTTGCCTCAGCCTTTCAACTAGCTGGGACTATAGGTGCGTGCCACCATGCCTGGCTAATTTTTATACTTTTTTGTAGGGATGGAGTCTTGCCATTATGCCCAGGCTGGTCTTGAACTCCTGGCCTCAAGTGATCCTCCTGCATCAGCCTCCCAAAATTCTGGCATTACAAGCATCAGCCACCGTGCCCAGCTGTTCATGCCTTTAGATAAAAATCAATGATTGGGAATAGCCAGTTGCCAAATGAGGACATGAAAACAATGAAACAAATACTTCCATTTTCCAGACAATATGCTAGTCCTTGATAACACAAAAATGAAGATTCTATCTATGTCCTAATGGATTTCACATTTGGGAGAGAACCCTGTTTAGTCCTGTAACCACCTAAGTAAAAAAGCTTATCCAGCAATCTGCTGGATATGTATCCAACAGAAAAGAGATTAGTATATCGAAAAGATACCTGCACTTCCATGTTTATTGCAGCACTATTCACAATAGCCAAGATATGGAAGCAATTTAACTGTCTATGAATAGATGAATGGATAAAGAAAATGTGGTATACATACACATGGAAAACTATTCAGCCATAAAAAGGAACAAAATTCTGTCATTTCCAGCAACATGGATGGAACTAGAGATACTATGTCAAGTGAAATAAGCCAGGCATAGAAAGACAAATAACACACGCTGTTGTTCATATATGGGAGCGAAAAACATGGATCTCATGGAGGTAGAGAGTACAGTTGTTGTCACCAGAGGCTGGGGAGAGTTTGGGGGAGGGGTGATGAAGAGAGGTTGGTTAATGGGTACTAAAATATAGTTAGAAGGAATAAGTTCTAGTGTTTGATAGCACAATAGGGTAACGATAGTTAGTGATAATTTATCGTATATTTCAAAATAGCTGGAAGAGAAAATTTGGAATGTTCCTAACACAAAGAAATGATAAATGTTTGAGATGATGAATATCTTAATTATCCCAATTTGATCATTACATATTATATGCATGCATCAAAATATCACATGTATTCCATAAATATGTACAATTATTACATATCAATAAAAATTTTTTAAAGCTCAAAACTTGGTTTGGTTCTATAAAACTAAAGATAATTGCTATAATTTATAAAAATCACCGTAATTTCTCAAACAATTATTTATACAAAGATTTACAATACTTGACAATCACAATTATGTAAAGTGTTTTCATGTCAGATGACCCTAGAGTCAGTTATTTAATGAGACAGATACTACTCATTTGATATGCATTTATAAGACACTTACTGTATTCCTAGGTTCTGAAGACACAGAATGAATAAATCAGATGGGGTCCTGATCCTAGTCTATAGTATATCAGGGAAGGCAAATATGTAAACAAATGTTGTCATTAATTTGATAAGTGCTACAGCAGTAAAATGAACAAAATGCTATGCAAGGGCAGGGGAGGCCATAAGAAATCCAGACTGAAGATGACAGAGAAGATCTAGGGAAAAAAGAAAAGCAAGAGAAGAGGGTGGTATTTCAAACAAAATGACACAAAATAAAAAAGTGCAAAGGTAAAAAAGAGTAGGTCATCTTCCAAGATTTACATATACTGTACTTTGATGTACAAGGGGGTATAGCTACTTAATTAGTTGCAAATTAATGCAGGTACAGACCTTAAAGGCCAGGAGTGCATCTGACAGGGTTTGTATTTCAAGCAAGAGTAATCAGATGTTGCGTTTTTTTAAAGAAAATTACTCTATTTTACAGGAGCATTAGTCCCCATTCAGTGAACCCTGTTGTTTAGGCCTACTGTAAGTGTCACATAGAGACCCATGTGTGAATGCAGCCCACATCAGCTGCAAGATCAGGGAGGAAAATGGCAAGCTGTAGAAAATCTTTATATACACGAGGGGCATTGTTCTGCCTTGGCCAGAACTCAGAATTGCCAGAGCAGCAGAGCACATAGGTGGGTGGTTTATTGGGCACCCACAAGTCAGGTATATCGTGAGTGAACCCAGAACAGTCGCAGAATGAAGAACACCTGACAGGGTGGGATTCCTAGGAATCGTTTATTATTTTTTTAAAATAGGACTAATAAAGAAATAATGTTCTAGACATCTACCTAAATAATCAGACTCAGTTTCTACATACAAGCAACAGCTCATGGGCTTCTTTTCTATTTTTCCATGCTACTAAAACCCTTGGATGTAAAATACTAGTTTGTTAATTAATTCTGTGAAAAGTACCATGATTGAAAATAAGTCTAAACAGCTGTAAAAGTGACTACAATGACATGAAATAAATTTAATAAGTCTAAAAACAACTACTCAGAAATCCAAACAGAAAAAGTATTAAAGTCTGAGACTGGATACAGAGAAATCCATTAGGAGAAAAAATGATAATGTTTAAAATAAAATGAAAAGAAGATGGAATATGATTGATACTTAGAAATAAGAAATTACATTACTTAATAAAAATTGAGTCTGTGGACATAGAGGAGGACTGAATTTAAAATGGCCTCTGGTCTGGGCCTCAGGCAAAATGGTTATTATGTTACTAACAAAACTTGGGATAAGACTACATAAGACAACATACAGATTTTGAAAATCCTCAGATTTTTTATAGTTAACAAAATTTAAGTTTAAACAACCATGCAGCATGATCTTGCATTAATTAAAATAGAGTAAATTGATTAAAAATGACAATACTGCTTGCTGTAGGATAGTGAGGGAAAAGACACACTAACACATTGCTGTCCTACAAACTGGTGAGAAATTGTTCTGAAAAGAAATTTGGCAACAAATATAAGAGCCATAAAAATTATCATATACTTTGACGTAGAAACCCAACTTTTTGGAATATAGCCCAAGGATGTAATTCAAAAGAAATAAAAAACCTATTTGTATAAAGATGTTTATAGCTGTGCTGTATATTACAGGCAAAAATTGGAAACAGTCCAAATGCCCAACAGTGAGGGAAAGCTTAGGCAGACTTTGGTACATTAATGCAATGGAATATTTTATTGCTATTAAGAATGATGAATATGAGAACTATGTAGAAATAAGGAAAGGGTCATATGAAGCAATGAGTGAAAAATGCAGAACTCAAAATGATGCATATACAATGATCACAACTATGTAAAATTATATCTGTATAACCAAGAGGATCAGAAAGGACTACAGAGCTGGTAATTTAGAGTGCTGACATTTTTGTTATTGTTAGTTCTAGTTGCTGGGATGTTTATATGTTTCTAGTTATATTTCACTGTATATTTAGTACATATACATTAAGAAAGATATTATAAATCTCCATTTTTTTTCTTTCTGGCACATAAAAGAAAAAAAATGTTCATCAGTATCTTTCCTAGCCCTAAGTGATTTTCTCTAGTCTCTTAAGTTCTATTTTTATTTTTGGATATGGAGGAAGTGGAGCCCACCATTTGCCACCATAATATCCCAGTGACATGCTCATTTTTTTCATCTGTTGCTTATTACTGTATCCAAGAGTCTTGACTTATTCATAACAACTAGCATCTATGTGTTCACTTCTACGCCATGTACACAAACCGGGATGCCTTCGCTACACTTAATGTACAGGGTAGAGGCTTCTCCTAAGTATGACTTTTTTATCTCTTACATAGAGAAATATTTATTCTTATGTTGGAGGAATTATCCCTCCATATAATGAAGGTCAATCCCTCTGGATTCCATTTCTTCTAATCTTAAAGGACTTCTCACGTTGGCTATCTCCTCCTTCTCTTGTGTCATCTAGCTCTTCTCCTCTCAAGGATCTATCTCAGCAACCTACAAACCTATTCTATTATCTACCAAATTAAAAGAGAAAAATGCCATCATCTTCCTTGACCACACAATTGCCTTTGTTTTTCTGTCTGCCTTCACGGTAAAAATTCTCCTAAGAATTGTTGTCTGTATTATTTCCAATTTCTCACACCCGATTCACTCATTTAACTACAGCGATCCAACTTCTGTTCCCACCATTCTCCTGAACTGTGTTTCTCAAGGTTACCAACAACTTACATATTGCCAAATCCAAAGGCACTTTCCTGTCTTCCCGTTACTTGACCTCCTGACCTTTTAGCAGCACTCCCTCCTAACTCGAAACTCTCTTTTCTTGGTTTGTGTGCACTGCATTTTCTCCTTTCCTCTCACTTCTGAGGCCGTTTCTCTTTTCCTGTATTTCTAAATGTGCAAGTTCCTCAGGGCTCTCTCCTAAGCCTCTGTCTCCTTTTTCACACTCTTTGAATGATCTTCTCTATTCCTATGACTTTAAATTCCATTTTCATGCTAATGGCTCCCCAAATTAATATCTCTAGTAGAAGCCTTGATCACTTCATTTGTATTCAATGATGTACTTGACATTTCTATTCAGAGTCAATCATAATAAACGTAACAAGAAAACCAAAGTCATGATTTTCTTCCCAGAACCAGTTATCCCCCAGTCTTCCCATCTTCGTTATAACAATTCCATCTACCCAATTACTTACACATCCCTATGTCACATTATCATACGCTTATCCAATATATCATCGTGTCCTGTGAATCCTACCTCCAACAATATATTCCACTGCCACCCCCTAGGCCAGGTCCCCTTCATTCTTTCTCTGCACTACTGCAGCAGCCTTATCCCTGACTTCCCTGCTTCCTCTCCAATCCATTTTCCACAGAGCAGACATAACATACTTTTTATATAATTAATCATTTTTCTCCAGCTTAAAAACATTCAGTATCTTCCCAAATGTACTTAGAAGAAATTCCAACCCATTTTTACGCCTATAAGCCTCTATGTAACATGACTCCTATTTTTTTTTTTTGAGACAGAGGCTGTGTTGCCCAGGCTAGAGTGCAGTGGCGTCATCATAGCTCACAGCAACCTCAAACTCCTGGGCTCAATCGATCCTCCTGCCTCAGCCTCCCAAGTAGGTGGGACTACAGACACATACTACCATGCCTGGCTAATTTTTCTATTTTTAGTAGAGACAGGGTCTCACTGTTGCTCAGGTTGGTCTTGAATTCCCGAGCAATCCTTCCACCTCAGCCTCCTAGAGTGCTAGGATTACAGGCATGAGCCACCACACCTGGCCCTTTTTCTTTCTTTTTAATTAAAATTCTTATTAAGATAATTGTAGATTCACATGCAGTTGGAAAAACAAAGAGAAATCCCCATACATTTTGCCCAGATTTCCCCAATGGTAACATTTTGGAAAACCATAATATCACAGCCAGAATGTTGGCATTGATACAATCCACCAATATTATTCAGATTTCCCCAGTTTTACATACACTTATATGTGTATATGTGTGTTTAGTTCTATACAACTTTATGACCTGTGTAGGTTCATGTATCTGATACCACAGTCAAGATACTGAATAGTGTCATCACCTCCAGGATCCCTCCTGTAGCCCTTTCTAACCATATTCGTTGCCCTCCCCTCACTACCTCTTTAACCTCAGGCAACCAGGAATCTGTTCTCCATTTCAATAATTTTGTCATTTCACAAATGTTATATAGATGGAGTCATACAGTATGTAACTGTATTGGCTTTTTTATTTAGTATAATCTTCTGGAGAGTCATCCAGACTGTTGCATGTATCCACAGTTTGCTCCTTTTTATTGCTTTCTAATCCAACTCTGCTGGCCAAGATTTTGTAAAGCTTCACTCTTATAAGAGGTCACTGGAATAGAGTGAGTAATTTTTTTGCTTTTTTAAAAATATAAAATGATGCTATGAAGTACTGTAATATTAAATGTGTTTTTTTCAACAATGCATCCCTTCCAACCCATCCTAGAGATTGTGATATCTTATCACTCTCTGCTGACCATGGAAGGCCTGGAGAGATGAGAAGTTCTTCCACTGTTTCCAGGGGAATCTCTGATTTAGAGTGGGGGAAGCCACTGTGGGAAAAGTCCTTCCTTTCTTTGTAAAACCAAAAATAACCAGGAAAAATACAAATACGTTAATTCATTACATTTAATTAACAACGTCATAAAAACAGCTAAATAATCTGACCTACCCATCTAGGAGGGCAATGACGTTCTTCCTGGGCCGCCCAATATTAGGGCCATACAAGCTGGCTCTGGAGTAAATCCGGATGGGCTGCAACAGGCTCTTCAGCTGGATGTAATCCTTTCCCAACTGGCTGCCATTTACTGCCCGGCCATGCATGGTCCGATAGTTATTTGGCTCTAGATTAAAAGCAGACATGTAAGTCAGAGTTGAGAGGGTGAGGCTCTGCCAACACATTCCTGGCCACAGAAAAAGACTTTGCCTTTTTCTTAACAGTATGAATAAAATATCCAAAAAAGAGGGCATGAATTATCTTAACTTGAGAAAGCACTCAAATGAAAAGCTACCAGTGCCATCTTGCTATCCCATTTGTTTTCAAAGATCTTCACAAAAGATCACCTAATCCACAATAGAGATCATACTGATTTTCAGGTGATACTTCATAATGAACGGTGTACTGAATTGAATAGTATCCCCCCTCCCAAATTTATATCTAACAGAATCTCAGAATATGATCTCATTTGGAAGTGGGATCTTTGAAGATGTAATTAGTTTAGTTAAGATAAGGTCATACTGGAATTGGGTGGGACCTAAATCCAATGACTGCTGTCTTTATAAGAGAAAGGAGGTAGAAGTTCAGGTATATAGATACACAGGGAAGAATGCTATGCGACAATGGAGACAAAGGTTGGAGAGATGCTGCTATGCTAAGGATTGCTGGCAGCCACCGGAAGCTAAGAGAGAGGCATGTAATAGATTCTTCCTTCAGATCCTTCAGAAGAAACCAACCCTGCTGATGCTCTGACTTCAGAATTCTGGCCTCTTGAACCTTGAGAGAATAAATTTCTATTGTTTTAAACTACCATTTAAAAAACAAACCATAGGGTAGTAAAAAAAAAAAGAGTACCTTGCTTTCTGTTAAAATTTCCAAGGGTTGCTGACATAAATTTAGCACTTACTATTGCCTTTAGCAATTCACTTCACCTCTCTGAATATGTTTTCTCATCTATACAATATTTACTTTATCAGGCACTTTATTTAGCATTTTGAGGTCCGAATAAAAGAGTCCATTTGAAAATGCTATGTAAACTAAATACTATGCAAATGTAGGATGACAATATTGTTGATAATTACAAATATAAACCCTAAGTAACCCTAAGACTTTTGTCATCAACCAGCGGCTAGTAGCAGCAAATAAGCATTGTTATGCCTTTTAAAATAAAAAGACAAATATATAATATTCTTTTTTGGGGGGGAGAAACAGCTTTACTGAGATATCATTCACATACCAAACAATCCACCAATTTAATGTATATAGTTCAATGATTTTTAGTATATTCACCCAGTTGAGCAACCATCACCATAACAAATTTTAGAACATTTTAATCATCTCAGAAAGAAACCCCATACCCATTAGCAGTCACTCCTCATCCCTTATAAGGCTCCCCAGCCCTAAGCAATCACTTTCTGTAGCTATAGATTTGTCTATTCTGGGGGTTTAATATGAGGGGAATCATACAATGTGTGGCCTTTTGTGTCTGGCTTCTTTCATTTAGCATAATCTTTTAAAGGTTCACCCATGGTGTAGAATGTATCAGTACTTCAGTCCATTTTGTAGCCAAATAATATTCCAGTGCATGGATATACCACATTTTATTTATTCATTCATCAACTGATGGACATTTAGCTTGCTTCCACTTCATTAACATTCATGAGCAAGTTTTTGTGTGGACAAATGTTTTAATTTCTCTTGGACATATGCCTAGGAGTTGAATTTCTAGGTTACTTGGTAATGATAACTTTATGTTTAACTTTTTGGGAAAATGCCAGACTGTTTTCCAAAGTGGTTATACCATTTGACATTCCCACCAGCAGTGTGTGAGCACTCCAATTTCTCCATATCCTTACCAACATTTGCTATTTTCTTTTTCGTTTTTAAATTTGGCCATCCTAAGTAAGTGTGATGCGGTATTTAATTGTAGTTTTGTTTTGTTTTGATTTGCTTTTTCATGATGGCTGATGAGATTGGGCATCTTTTCATATGCCTATTGGTCATTTGTATTTGTGTATCTTTGGAGACAGGTCTATTCAGACCCTTTTACCAACAATATTCTTTCAATTGCTTCTTGTGTTGTCCTTAATATGAGTGAAACAACATAACACATGATATTCACATTTCCAAGAACTAGGTCATGATGGCTCAGTCTTTTTTTCCTTAATTAATAGACTGCACTTATTTTTATTTTTTAGAGAAATTTTAAATTTATAGAAAATTGAGCACACAGTAGAGAGAGTTCCCACACAACTTGTCTCCCCACTTCACACACACACTATTTGTCTTGGTGTGGTACATTTGTTACAACTAAAAAACTAGTAACTAATATAATAATACATTATTATTAACTAAAGTCCATATTTTACATTAGGGTTTACTCTTTGTGTTATACAATTGTATGGGTTTTGAAAGGTGGGTAATGTCATGTATTCACCATTACAATATCATACAGAATAAGTTCATCACCCTAAAAGTCCCACGTGCTCCACCTATTCATTCTTTCCTCCCTCCCCATAGAACTCCTGGCAAGAAATGATCTGTTTACTCTCTATATATGGTTTTGCATTTTCCAGGATGTCATATAGTCAGAATCACGGCTCAGGGTCTTTTAAATGAGATAAGAAGTTGGCCTTACATCCTGAACTGTCAGTGCTGGTATCAAAAAATGACCAAATCAGATCTTCTGTCTCTTGCCAATTTCATATGGCTAGGGAACTCAATGGTATGTCAACAAGGTAAATCAGGACAATAGATTTTCCAGATTATTAGAAGGCTTTAAGATATTTAGAAATAGCAGGCAAAAGTTCTACTTGATCATTTCAGTTAGATGTGCTCTCTTTCTGAGCAAACAGGATACTTTCTGAGTATTCTGTTCTGAGCAAACAGAGGGGAGTATTTGAGATTAGAAGGTGACGGTAATTATTATGTTCCTCAAAGTGTCCACTGCACTGCAATTGTGGCTCATATCAGTGAGAACAAAATAAACGAAGACCTTGGTCATACCAATGTTTCATCCAACTTCCACACAAATGGCAACTGTCCTACAAATGCTTTCCTTAATTATTTAACTGTGACACTAACCAGAATTTTAGTGAGAGAACATGGTTCTTCACTATGATAATGCACTCAAGGAACCAATGTATCTCAAACATCAGTACCTTCTCTTAATAATCAAAGAATAATTAATTTAAGTGCTTAAAAATGCAAGCTATTAATTTATCAACATGATTGTACATTAATTTATATTCTTATTCTATATTATTTGTTAACTTAACATCTTTCCTGATTCATTCTTTATTCCTTTGAAACTACAAGGGATCCTTCCAGTTCTAGTATCATGAGGGTTTAATATTTTCATAGTTTTAAGTTTATCCTGCCTTTACCTTTAGATAACAAACTCCTGGAGACTAAGAATTGTTTGTTCTATGTATTCACTCTTAGTCACAGTATGGTCTACCAAGCTGTATAGTAGTGGGAAGAGAAGGAATTCAAGGATATCCTCCAACTCCCAGCTTCCACTTGTCATAATATTTTGCAGGTGCTCAGTACATACATATTAAATGCAAGAGTGACTACATACTGTGAGAGTATGCATACGGATGGGAGTGTGTGGGGAAAGAATTGAGAGGATGAAAGTGAAGAAGGTGAGAAGCAGACAAGGAGAGAGAAATGAGAAAAGTAAATAAGCAAAGAAACCATACAGTTTCTCATTTTTCCCTTCTCCTCCTCTTTTGTCCTTTTTTTCTTCCCTAACCATCAAAACTCTATCCTCTGAAAATATAGTTCTCTAAAGCTCTGAGCTTCATAAATAATTAGCAATGTGGTTCAATCCTATGTTTGGCTTTCACAAGGCCATAACTGTTATATATATATACACACACACACAAATATACACAATCAAAATGTATAAATGTACATTTATACATTGTACATAATGTATATAAATAAATCATACATTTATCCATGCAAACACAGACTAAAAACTTAATAAATATTGAGAGATGAATGAATACAGCTGGGATGTCTGAATCATCAGAATCATCATCTCTAAAGGGCTAAACTTTCTAAGGTCAGAAATTTGATTTTATCAAATCACCCAGTAGACAGGCTCCAGGGAACTGAGTCGTATAACTAATTCTCAAAAGAGAATAGCTATAACTACTTGAGCTTTTTTAGGCGTAGGCATGAATATATGACACTGATTCAATAATTAATTACAGTAGTTTTTACTTGCTTATAGAAATGGGCAGATCTATTTGGGAAGCACATTTATAATTCATAATGTAGTACAGTGATCATTCAATTAGAGATATTGCATTATCTTAAGGGAATTTTTGTTGTTAAGTATAGCCCTCTACAGGACACTGTTTTTCCCTGGAGCAGAGTTGGACTAGAATTTTTATACGCTTTCAGAATCTGAGTCCTAGCTTCAACTTGCCCCTAGTTCTTTCTTACTTTAGATTCACCAGCGGTAGAAATGCAAAAAATTACAATTATTATATTAGTCAGTTACAGAGTTAACAATTTATGAACATTTACAGAAACATTTTATATCTATAGGATATAATTATTTAAAATCTTGTATCAAGAAAGTCATTCTTTCATAGACTTTGGCATCCTAAACTTTCTCAATCTTTGCCTCTTGATATTGGGTATATCTTGCTTTCGTGGTCTATGCCCATACAGTTTACTAATTTCAAAGGAGAAGGGGGGAAAAAAAGTAGGTTAGTCACTTGAAGTTTAGCCATTCTAGCAGGAACAACCAATGAAATGCCTACTTTGGTTTTTCCAATGCTACGTTTGCTATAGAGATAAAATACTTGTTAACAAGGTATAGGTATATGGAAGGATGAGTCATAAAAGGCCTGACCAGTTCTATTGCCCCTCCCTAAATATGGATATAATGATTAAACTATTACCTCTGTACAAAAACATAAGGTTACAAAGAAGAAAATGGATTTAAGATTGGAGAAACAAGACTAGGCCAGGAGAATGACCATAGATAATTTTTGAGGGGTAAAGGCAACACATCATGGAATAGTTGTGAGAAGAATACTATACATTGGGTATTTTAAGGAATGTGATTCCAGCACAAGAAAACTCTCAGTAGATGCAAAATGAATTAAAGAAACAGCAAAATAAATCTTCTTTAAACCATAAAATGTACGTTGAGTTAGATACATTATTTATTAAAGTTATATAAAAACAGAAATGTACTTTTAAAAAGAAAAAGGAAGAGAAAAATCCTAATTAACCCTAGACTTCCTGACTAGATTCAAAAATCACCCATAGAAATGCTCACAAAAACATTACTGGATACTTTCTACTTTTCAGAGTTTTCAAATTCATGAATTTGGTTATTTTCCTATCTATTCCTATCTACATTCCTGTTGTCTCATCCATGACAGTGCCTTTTCTCCTCCCCATAAATGATTCTTTGTTTTTGTTAAGCCCTGAAGAGGCACTTAAAAGAATGATGATGGGTATCAAGTGTGGTGTGGCTAAGGTGACTAAATAACATTCTTTTAATGTAATTAGCTCCATCTCTGAACTATTTAGCATAGTTTGAGAGAGGAGGTAGATGTGGAGAGGCAAGCTCTCAGCTGTCTGAAACAGATGAGTGTATATAGAGAGATGTATATACTCTCTCCCCTCACCCACCCCTACCACCAAATCACTCCAATTACACCAATTGAAGATTTATTTAGTTTAACAAGCTTCCACACTCAGAGATGCCGAAAACTCTACATTTCTAATTATTCCCATCAATCACTTGTAGATAAGTTTCAATTGCTTTGGATTTATCTATAACTACTTGAGGTTTTTTCACAAACCAATTTTATTTAGGCAGCACAATATTTTTACATGGAAAACAAACAAAGCCTTTTGGCAAAGCATGTATTCTCCAATTCAGCAGAAGCCTTACCACTTACCACTTAACCACTCCTCAGTGTCTAATACCCATTTTAAACATTATTCCTAATGGGCCCCTCATGGCAGGTGCAATGCCCTATTTGAAGATATTTTGCTCTGTTTGGAGTCTGATATTGAAGCAAAGGAAGGTTAGGTGGAGTGGTCATCAGCAGACAAAATATCAAAGAATGTCAAAAAGCATGAAATAGAAGATAGGAGGGGAAGAGATCACTAAAGGACTTTGTCTACTATGCAATAATTTTGCATGGTTCAAAGTTGATCACATCATCCCTGCTTTTACTATGGAATGTATGATACCAAACTGGTTTGGAATATGAAAAAACCTCAGGTTAACCCAGTTCTACCTCCTACAGTCAAAGTATCTTCAGTTCAATTCAACAGGTCTCCATTTGGTCCTTAATTCTTCCCAAATTTCTCCCAGGGCAGGTAAGGAAGAGAGAAAAGCAGAGTAAGAGCTAAGAAATTGGAGGTACGTTCTAGTTAATGACTACTGAAAGGAAGATAGGACATTTTATTCTTATAAGACCCTTGCCCTTTTATTATGAAGATTTCAAATTCCAGAATGTAATAAATATGTACGTGAGCATGTGTGTGCATGTGCACAAACACACTCACATACATAACGCTTCAAACAAATGCAAGGCCATGGACAAAAATGTTGGAATCAATTTGTATTAGTAATTTGAAGAGAATTCTTGTTTTTTAGACTCAATTGTTTTGTTCTAAGGTTTACCAAAAAGTCTTTTAATTAGAGAATCAGAAAATTTTCAAATTTATTCTATCTATAATTTTAACTATAACACATTTTGATTGACTCCATATTACAGTCATAAAATTTACAGAATAACATATATAATACATAAATATATATTGAGAAAATAGCATGATTTAGGAACTATTTCTACAAAACATGTTCCATGCAATACTGTTCCGTGAAAGGAATGATAACTTATGCTACAAACACACACACTCTCTCTTCTATGATTAAATAGGACTGGCTACATAATTTACAGGGACCCATGCAAAATGAAAGTATGGGTCTCCTTGTTAAAAAATTATTAAGAATTTCAAGATTGACAGCAAAGCATTAAACCAAGCATAGATCTCTTCTAAACATGGGGCCCTATGTGACTACACAGGTTGCACACCCCTGAAACCAGCCATGGTTAAATGATTTAAGAAATGCTGGGTTAAAAAAAGTTAAGATTTTTAAACATTTCTTTGCAGCAAGACTTCTCAGAGCCTTTTATATGCTAATGTGCACTGTGAACCTTCAAGAGGTTCATATACTGTATAGCAGTCCTCAAATATATTTGAACGAAGCTCTTTTGAATTATGATTTTATAAGGATTATCTTGTAGGACCAATGTTCCACAGAAGACACATTGTAAAATGCAGCTCAGGCTGTGCAAATAGGTTGTAATATCAATTTGTTAGACATAAATCATTATATTTTCCCCACTTTTTATGGCATTTCCTTCATATTTGGCATGAGGCAACTGGAGATATTTATAGATGCAAATAGTGTGTATTCTACTGTCCTTCATTATTTGGTCTTTTATCATTTGGATGATCAACTCAGTGGCAAAACATCCCAAATGTTTTCTGGGCCAGTATACTAGGGATAGTCTAACTGAGACTATATTACAAGCCAACTTATTTTTTCCCCTTAATCTTGTTAATTCAGAGGAAATAATATCCTTACTTACCATTACCCAGTTCCCAAGAAATGTTGTACTTTTTGCTGGCGCTGTACTTCAACAGACTCAGGGCACTAGAACTGTTCCAGGAGTTATTGGGATTGCGACGCAGTGCATTTAGAGCAAATATCAGGTGGAGTCCAGAACAATCAGCAAAGTTATAAAGTTTGTCTAGAGACCTGGCTGGGAAGAAGCAGAGAAAGGCTTGTAACTTTCAAATCAACATTCCAACCAAAGGATAATATTAGCTACTACAAAAAGCCTTTCTATGAGCTTCCCACTAATAAGGAATTATACAGTCAGGCTTCTAAAAGGGACTATTACCTTTTGGTCTGGGGTACATTCAAGGTGATTTTAGAAAGCAGCACACAGAACTCCAGACAGAGGTTGCAAATTGGCAACCAAGTCTGGTCCATGGTATGTTTTATTTGTTAACAAAAAATTGAATTGTTGATGTTTAAAAATGGGAAGATTTCACAAAGTAGCTGGGTTTCTAACTTTTCTTGAAAAGTCAGAAGATCTGGCACTGCTGGGTCTATCTTCCTGCAAAACATGATAGGAATAGTGTAGGGTACAAGCCAGGAAAGATGACTCACTAATGAGTCTTGGAAAATAGCTCAGCCTAGGAGGGCTTCCAAAAAATTTCACTCAAGTTCACATTTCTAATATTTCTGACAATGGAAATACTATAACCATTACTATAAATAAGTTCATTGTTAGGTTGATCCCATATACCATCAACTCTATCTAGCACATGGGTCTCCTGTCTATCGCAATCCTTCATTTCTATTGCCACTGTTATTTTTCTGGCTCTCATTTCCACTTACATGAGTTATTACAACGTCTGTACTTGCCTGTCTTCTTCTAGATTCTTCTCATCTTGCCAATTCATCTTCTCCCAATCACTCCCATCCAGTTTCACTCACTTCTCAAAATCTTAGTGGCTTTTCAGTACCCTTTTCTTCCTCAGTTCAGCCTCTACAACTCACCCATAATCTTTCCCCCAATTTTAGTCATCTCTGTTTTTCTCAATGAGTTCTTTGTAGGTATCAGTCAGTTTTATTTATTACAGAATTACCTGCCCCACTGATCTTTGCTCTAATTATTCTTCTCATTTGGCATGTCCTTATTCCTCTTTTAAACATATCCAGATTTTGTCTGTTCGGGAAGTATTTCTCAAGGTGTGATTTTGGGTGGTATACAGTTTTGAAAAGATTTTTAGGTGAATAATTATGTACAGGGGTTCACATTATCCTTGTATTCATTAAACCTAAAGCAGAGTTTCTCAAATGGGGTTCTGTAGAACACTAGGGTTCCACAAGAGGTCACTAGGGATTCTGTAAGAATCCAGAGTGACCCAAGTGCCCTATTAGCAATTTTGTTATGGTATTCGAGTCCTCGAAAGTAGAACCATCATCATTTGACGGAGTCCATTATCAGTTTTTGAAGTGGGATATAAGGAGGCTGCCATTTCAACCTTCTCACATGTAAGAAAGCATTTTTTAAGAAGCATCAAGAATGAGGACAGAAATTGTCTCATTTCAGTTGAAAACTAAATCCATGTCAACTTACCGCACATTCTACCAAGAATTTAGTAACTTGGCAATAACAAAAGGCATAGATTTCACATTAAAGAAATAAATTTAATTATTTATTTTTAGTTCCAAAATAATAATTAAAATTAAAATGCGTTTATAGCTCTATTAAAGTAATCATGAAACCAGCACGTGTTGTATAATGATTTTACAATTATCTACATGCCGCTCAGTAAGAAAGTGGTATTTTTTCAAAGTCATATAAAATTATATCTTAGGCTATTTTATTTATGTTGCTCTGACATATAATTTTAGATGCTTTACTTTCAACATTGCTAATACATTTTTTCATATTCAAAACATTAATTAAACTAAATTCATAATCTTTCTTTAAATTAAACCTAACAAGCCTACCTTTAGAAAATTATATACCATTTTGGCTTAAACCAGTTACTTAACAAACACCAATTATGTCTGCCTTTTAAGTTTTTCAAATTTTTGAAAAGGAAAAAATGGAATTAATTTCAAGAAAGAAAGTTAACCACTCTCTTTTTCTTTTCAAGAATGGTTGTCTATGTGCACATATGGACATAACATTCATCAGAAATCAAGCAGGAGGGAGAGGGGGGGAGGAGATGGATAAATTCACACTTACGGGGTACAAGGCACACTATCTGGGGGATGGGCACACTTATAACTCTGACTCAAATGGTACAAAAGCAATTTATGTAACCAAAACATTTGTATACCTATAATATTCTGAAATTAAAAAAAAAATGGTTGTCTAAAAAGTCACTTTCCTTTCCCTTTTTTGAGACAGAGTCTTGCTCTGTCAGCAAGGCTAGAGTGCTGTGGCGTCAGCCTAGTTCACAGTAACCTCAAACTCCTGGGATCAAGGGATCCTCCTGCCTCAGCCTCCCGAGTAGCTGGGACTACAGGTGTGTGCCACCATGACTGGCTAAGTTTTCTATTTTTTGTAGAGATGGGGTCTTGCTCTTGCTCAGGCTGGTCTTGAACTCCTGAGCTCAAGCTATCCTCCCACTTGGCCTCCCAGAGTGCTGGAATCATAGGCGTGAGCCACTGTGTCAGGCCTAAAAAGTCATTTTTCGTTTTAAATAGTACTTATATTTACCCTATACTATATATTGTAACTCAGTAACATTCATACAATAGAAATTTGTGATGAGAATTTTAGGCTTTCTTGAAGGGAGGCCTAGATACCAAAAAATCTAATAGGAAATGTTTAAAAAGGAAAAACTGAAGTTTCTTCTATCTATATCATCAGAGTCAGTATCCTGTGTGGGAAGGGGGAAACCATACAAAAGAATAGGCTAAGAAACTGGCTAAACTAAACAGATTCTCAGTAAAATATCATTCTTTATTTAAAACATTGGCAAATTATTGGATTATTAGATTTACATCTAAATAATCACACTAATTCATATACTATGAGCTTTAGATATAATAATTTTTATCCAGAAGTTCCCTAACACTTGAGAATGACTATTGTAGATTACTCAAAAAATAATCTGAATACAAAAAGATTAAGAGAGATACATTTTGAAGTCATTGAATATTTATTGTGACATGAAAATTAATTTTTTTGAAAATTAAATTATTTTATCAGGTAAAAATTCTCAATATTCAATTAAATAACATTTTGTTCATCCAAATTCTTCATAGTTGCAATAACAGCTTATAATTTATCAAGTATGTAATAAAATATACTTATTTTCACAATTTTTAGTTTCATTTATAAACTACAGTCCTTGTCAAATATCTGTAACAAAAATTTTTTTTTTTTTTTTTTTAAGACAGAGTCTCACTCTGTTGTCTGGGCGAGTGCCGTGGAATCAGCCTAGCTCACAGCAACCTCAAACTCCTGGGCTCAAGCGATCCTCCTGCCTCAGCTTCCCAAGTAGCTGGGACTACAGGCATGCACCACCACACCCGGCTTATTTTTTCTATTTTTAGTAGAGACAGGGTCTTGCTCTTGCTCAGGCTGCTCTTGAACTCCTGAGCTTAAGCAATCCTCCCACCTCAGCCTCCTAGAGTGCTAGGATTACAGGTGTGAGCCACCATGCCCGGCCATGTATCAAAATTTAATATGAATGACTGATATTCCTTCTAGGTAGACTGATTCTAAGTAGCCCTTTCCTAAAATTAATCATCTCCATATAATGATTATTTCCTGTATTTGTTTCACACATATTAGAAAAACAAATATCCATCAAATACAAAAAGTGCATTAAACCTGTGATTTCATGGATTTGGTGATTTAAGGCAAGGCAAAAGTTATTTACAAAGGAAAATGTGTCAATATAAAGAAAAATGTGGAGAAATAATATGGATGAGTTGTTAACATGGCAAAAATTGAGAACTAGAATACTAAAAGTTTGGGAAATACTTCATTAATAAATTTAATAAATTAAAGCCACTCCTGAACTCACCAAATGCCCTAAAATGACTTCACCCCTCTTTAAACTCAGGGGCTATGTCATTTGTTCGCATCTGAATGAATGTCTTGTGATGTCTCCTGTGACACTGTGTTTGTTATTTTAGGATTTATCTCCTGATGTATTTGTCTCTCCAGAGTGAATGGCATGTTTACCCAGTTAAACTGTATTCAGTTCCTAAAGGCTGGTACTGTATCTCATTTTATCCTTCATAGCATCTAACATATAATTTTCTGCCTTAAAGTCAGTCTGAAGAGTTCTCATAGCCCAAATCCTTTTTGTTATATAAAAGTGGTCTAGTAAGAAACTGAAAGGGGTAAAAAAGAGATCTGTCTAAAGTAATTATTGGTGGTTTAAAAGATGTGTTCCACAGTTTATTAGAAAAGTACACATATTTGAATATATAGAATTTAGTAGATACTCAACAAATGTAATCTTTCTGGGAATATTTGCTCAGGTTTCATCTGAGCAGGTAGATACTTACAGATGACTTTCTACTCTCTCCACCAGAGGGGGCTAATGCCTCTATGTCTTCTAGTCAGGTTACCTTGACATTTCGCATGAATATAATTGTAAGGAGTACTGCCTAGCAGGCAGCTGACGATCAGGAGCTCAGGCTTGAGAGAGATGTGAGAGTGAGGCTTGGGAATCATCTATAAAATGCTGATAGTTGATGGTGTGAAAGTTCTCAAGACTTTGAAGGACAAAATGTAGAAAGACAAAACCTTAAGAAAAGTCCATATATAAGGGTCAGGGAGAAGGAAAAAAGTTAGAGAAGAAGAAACAACCCAAATATGCATCTTAAAGAACCTGCAACAAGATGCTGGTCAATAACAGTAGGTGTTAGAGGCAAAATGAAGAGAAAAAGGACTGAGGAAAAAAGTCATTAGATTAATCAAACAGTGAATTTAGAAACTAGATTTAGAGTGGGAATGAGAGCCTAAGAATGAGTATATGGAGAACAAGGAATAGATTCTGGCATATTCAACTTATCGAAGTTCTGTGGCAATAAAAGGAAAAAAGAACAAAATAGTAACTAGAGAAGCACCAGAGATTGGTTTAAAAAATTCAAGAACCAAGAACCCTTTTTTTAAAAAAGTCATTTCTTCAGTGAGGCTAATCTCAGCTTTATATTAGGAAGAAACAGATAAGGCTCAATGAATTCACACTAAGATATGAATGATTGATTAATTTCTGTAGATTCCTCAGGACTTGATACTTTACAAACAAAACAAGCCAACTAACAATATATAGGATATTCATTAACTCATTAATTTATGCAAGAAATATTTATTGTGCAGTTACTATGTGCCAGGTACTATTATACACCACATACACATACAGATGATCCCTGACTTACAGTGGTTTGACTTAATGATTTTTCGACTTTATGATGGTGCTAAAGCAATACACATTCAATAGAAACTGTACTTCACGTACTGATATAACTATTCTATTTTTCACTTTCAGTGTAGTATTCAATAAATTACACAAAATACTCAACACTTTATTATAAAATAGGTTTTGTGTTATATTACTTTGCCCAACTATAAGCTAATGTGTGTTCTGAGCAAGTTTAAGGTAGTCTAGGCTGAGCTACGATGTTCAGTAGGTTAGGTCGATTAAATGCATTATTGACTTAATGATGTTTTCAACTTATGATGGGTTTATGAGAATTTAACCCCATGGTAAATCAAGGAGCATCTTGTGTGTGTGTGTATAGCAATGAGCAAAACAGAAAACAAGACCCTAGCCTCAAGGAGGTTACAGTTAGTGTGACTGGTGGAGGAGGTAAAGCAGAATAGGGAATAGGTAAAACCTATAGGAGTTGGTAGGCTATTTTAAATATGCATCACCAATAAGGTACCATTTGAGCAGAAAGCCAGTGGAGGTAAGGAAGTAAGTCAAGTGCATAACTATGCAAAGAATTCCAGGCAGAGGATACAGTAAGGCAAAAGGCCCGAGACAGGTATGAGTCTGGTGAATGTGAAGAACAACAAAGAGGCCAGTGTGGCTGCCCCACAATGAATGAGAGGGACAGCAGTAGGAGATGAAGTCACAGTGGCAGCAGGGCCAGATCATGCAGGGCCTTACTGGCCATTGTAAGAACTTTGGTGTTTACCCTGAATGACACAGGAAACCACTAGATCATTGTGAACATGACCCAACTCACATCTTAAAAGCATCACTCTGGCTGCTGAGCTGAAAAGAGAGTGAAGAGGGAGGGGTAGAGGAAGGGTGAAAGCAAGGGCATTAGTTAGGAATATATAGCAATAATTAAAGCAAGGGATCACAGTGGTTTGAACCCGGGTGGTACCAGCAGAGTGGTGGAAGTTACTGGCCTCCTGGGTTGTTTTAAATGTAGAGCTGATAAGATTTGCTGCAAGGTTGGATGTGAGACATGAGAAAAAGAGTCAAGGAAAACTCTGAAGTTTTTGTCTTAAGCAACAGAAAGATGAATTTGACATTTATGATGGAAGCGGGGAAGACTGGGAGAAGGAGAAGGGGGAGGCAAAGATCAGAATTTGGGTTTGGGGCATATTAAGTTTGAGATGCTTTAAACATATAGGTAAAGAATTTGAGTCAAAGAATGTACAAAGCCAGAGTTAAGGGAAGAGGTATTAACTGGAAATATAAAGCTAACTGAATAAAACATTTTGGAAGTTTGGGAGAGATAGGGAGATTTTTATTGTAAAGAGGGGAGATAGGAGCTGTCATAGGGATCCCCCAACTTACAGATGCCAATATCCTCAAAATAGCTTACTTCCTATCCCAGCTCTTCCCCCTGCTCCCCTTTCTACTAAGCACCTATTTCTTGGTTCTCACCTGCCTTGACTCCCTATCCAGGATTAGCTTCCAGCTTTTCATTCTGTTTTTGTTTATTTATTTCCCCCAGAGTAATGGCTACCCTACTTTTCCCTCCATTCTTTGACAGGGACAATTGACATTTTCCTTATCTTATGCAAAAGTGCCATGCAAACAAAGCTTATAAACATGGCCCCAACCCTCACGTTTCAAACTGATGGCCCCCTCTAAGTTTCTTTTCTATAAAAATTATGGAGCCACAACTTTTCCCTGGGAATTAAATTATGTGCTCAGTAATTTTGGCTTCAGACTTTGCTTCCTGAGTTCTATCAGTATGAGGCATTATGGCTTCTTCATAACTCAATACTTAAGAGTTTTGATTTCTCAATATTTAAGAAATAATTCCCAGTATTAACCCTACCCAAAATAGGCTCCTTTCTATTACATGCTGTTTTCCTTGAGGGGTTAGGGAGCAGCTGGCCTCAAAGAACTGACATCAAAATATTGAGTTCTGCTCAAGTATGTCCAGTCTCTGCATTTTGTTGTTCATGTGATTTGATAATCTGTTCATATCCTCATGTGCTCACATTAAGAATAAGCAGACACTACTTTATAGCACCCATTTCTCCTTTTGGAGTCACCAGCACTGTCCTCCAAGAGCTAAGGGTGGATCATGTGCCCAAATCCTTAGACACACAGAAAAAGTACTCTCTCTTCATGTAAAGGCTGCAAAAGAATGAAATAGTCACAAAAGGTTATTATAGTCCTTTTCGCCAATGAAGAAAATAACAGGATTGAACTAAGTCCTTAAAACAAATTAACTATATTTTCTGTGTAATACTTGCTTACATTTGGCCCAAAGAGTTTCTCAAACACTAGTCATAAAAATTAGGTCACATTAGAACTCCCCATCATTCTTTGACAAACTACATTATTCCATGGTATCATGTTGTTCCAAGCTTATTATCTCTGTCTGGAATATTTTTCTTCCTCTTTTTTTCACTCTTCATAGCCTGGGTCGATGGCCTCCTCTGTGAGAGTTTCCCTGAATCTTCAAGGCAGAGACATTGGTGCTTCCTCCTCTGGTCTCTCCTAGCTCTTTATCTGCTCCTGTTACAGCAATGGCCAATCATGCTATCTCGTTCAGCTCTGCCGCCCTCTCCAAAGGCAGACTGGAGCATTTGCCAAAGAGAAGGCACCATGTCTGCCTTTTTAGCATCCAGGTCAGAGTCTGGTAGACAATAAACCGTAATAAATGTCTGACTCATCTAGGTATTATTTAGGCCCATTCAGTGCCACTTACAATCTGTCTGTATCCTATCTAACATCAATTATCACCATTCATTATAACAAATTCCCTTCAGATTATGTCTATTATTTCATGCTTTTAAATGTTTTCAAATAATATTGTTTTAAAATGTTCATTCTGAAGTGAATAACACTGGTGACACCTAGGTGACCATCTAACAGAGGATATAAGAACAGAGGAATTTCTGGTAGAAGCCAGAAAAGAAATGTGAAAGTGAAAGCAGAGTGAGGCAAACTCTGAACCAACTCTGTGCCTTTTATAATTCAAAGAGGGATCATCAGTTAATGGGAAACCATTTGAATTCATGAGTACAACCAATGGGGGGAGCCATTTTAACTGTAGCTATTAAGAGAGAACAGTTTGAAAACTGCCTAGGAGGGAAATACAGTCATTTCAGAAAAAGTGACTATATTCTGAACTGAGAGCTAATTTTAATGGGAAGAAAAATAATTTCAATTTAGTCAGGGCAATGAAACTTTAACTAGGTTATAAAGAAATCAGTGCAAATGTCTATAATTTGACAGAGGCTGTTGAAGGAGAATGAGATTTGGGAAATGTCTGTGAATAAAAATTACAATACTATCAGAAGATTCTGGGCTAGAGATTAATTGTTGCATTAGTCAATTTAACTAGAGTAAAAGGAAAACCGAGTGCCAGTGAGTATAGTGGGACCTCTGGATTCCATCAGAAACCCATCTAAGTGGTGACGGGAGAAGAGTAGAAGAGACATTGACATTAGTAAGGAGGCTGAGAAATGTGCCCTTAAGAAACTAATTTTAAAATACATAAATAGTTGTTCTAGAGGGTAGTGTGGAAATATTTATCAAAATTTTAAATGCCCAGTCCCTTAGACCAAGCAAGCCCAATCACTGTTATATTAATATATACTTATATCAATATAATTATATGATTATAATAATTATAATATAATAATATATTAACATAATATAACAATACTAATATAATATAATTATAATAATATATATCCTATGTATTAATATATACTTATAAAAGTTCTCCAAGATCTATGTACAAAGAATATCATTGCAGTTCTCTTTTTAAGAAAAAAAGAAAAAAATCCAAATGCCTATCAAATGGGAACTGGTTAAATAAATTAAAGAAAATCTATGTAGAGGGAGATTACAAATAAGGAAAAGGAGAAGGCTAGAATAAACTTGGTAGAGTTGGATTGGAATTGGAGTTATCAGTATAACTACTGTTTTTTTATATATATAGATGCTCCCTGACTTATGATGGAGTTACATCCCTATAAACACACTGTAAGTTGAAAATATTGTTAAGTCAAAAATGCATTTAATAGACCTAACCTTCTAAACAACAGAGCTCAGCCTAGTCTACCTTAAATGTGCTCAGAACACTTACATTAGCTTACATTTGGGCAAAATCACCTAACATAAAGCCTATTTTATAATAAAGTGTTAAATATTTCAAGTAATTTATTGAATACTGTACTGAAAGTAAAAAAAAGAATGGTTGTATAGCTACTCAAAGTATGGTTTATACTGAATGTATATCACTTTCACACCATTGTAAAGTTAAGAAATCATAAATTGTGGACTGTCTGCATACAGATGGTTATATAGAAATGCAGATGTTTGTGTGCATGAATTTAATATAATAGGAAATATATTATATTAACTGAACAAGACTAGAAGCAATGACATTCAAGTATCAATGAGCACACTTAGAACCCAGGTTTTGGTTTCTAAATACCATTCTTTGGTTTCTAAATACCATTCTTTAATAAAAGGAATCAGGGCTCCTTGGAGAAATGGCTGATGCCAGGACTAGGTCGGAGAAAACATATGTGCCTAAGACATTTTGTGGTACTAGATAGTAAAGAAGTGCTCAAAAAATGATTGAGGTTATGTCAAGAGGACATAGAAGCTAACTAAAGGAGTCCCCAGTGGCTAAAGCTGAGATAGTTTGAATAACAAAATAAATGACAGCATTGGATTTTAGCCCACAGAACTAAAATAAATGAATAAATAAGTCAAACTATATAAATAAATAATTGATTAAATAAATAAACAGGAGAGGAAGAACATCTATTCCTTACAGTAGAATACCGATTAATAATAAAAGTAGCGGAAACAAGGAAAACAGAATATTACCATTGGGCAAAACCTCAGTAGTAATGGTTATAGCAAGAACCATTGATAGATGCTAAAATTAGTATGTAAGAGTATGATAAAAAATATATTTGGATGGTCTCAAAATGTCTCCTCACAGATATTTAATTTATTACAAAAGTAAAAATAGTAAATTTACAGAGATGAAACCTGGCAGACACCATCTTATCCTTGTGATCAAAGTTAACCTTAGTAGTTATAAGACATAGTGACATGAAGCTCTGAGAAGCGACCAATATCGCTTCTGTGGTACTCTTACCAGAAGTGGAAAACCTTAGTTTAAGCATGACAGAACCTCAGACAAACCCAATTAAAGGATATTATACAAAATAATTTGCCTTGACTCTTCAAAAATATCAAGATTATGAAAGAGAATGAAAGACTGAGAAATTATCAGATTGAAGGAGAATAAGGAGACATGACAACAAAATGCAATGTGGTATCCTGGAGGGGATCCTGACCCAGAAAAAGAACAATAATAGGAAAATTTTCCAAATTTGAATAAGGTCTACAGTTTAGTTAATAGTATTGTATCAATGTTAATTTACCTATTTCAATAACTGTACTATAGTTATTTCAAATGGTAACATTAGGAAAAGCTGGATGAAGAGCATATGAAAATTTTATGAACTATATAAATTCATAAAATTTGATAAACTTTTCTATAAACCTGAAATATAAAATGTTAAAGAACAAGATACATATGTATACATTTATATGAGAAGAATATCAATATATATTAAGTTTTTGAAAAGTAAAAAAGAACAAAGGGCAATGACCAGAATGGTATATATAATATGATCCCTTCTGAGTGATGTACCCATGTATATATTTATATGCAAACACACATATACACATATGTGTGTGTGTGTGTGTGTGTGTGTGTGTGTGTGAATATATATGTTAGGCATACGTATTAGGTATATGCATAACTCATTTTATTGTAAGGAAACACAAAACTGGTAATACTGGCAATTCGGGAGGAGAGAAAGTTGACGTGAAAGAGGGGAGTGAGGCTTTTATTTTGAGTTTTCATCGAGCCTACGTTTCTGGACATGTAAGGATTATCTAGGCAGGAAATTATAGTTCTTATTCTGGTTTCTTTTTTATACCTCTCTACATTAAGATAAAAGAATAGGAAAAATTAAAAATAGTTAATACATAATAATTACCAAATAAGTTAAGGGTTTGCTTTTGTGGAAAGATGTTTAAAAAATAAGTCTTCAGGCCGGGCGCGGTGGCTCA
>CAUYSK010005965.1:0-59618 GCA_963575035.1 Avahi laniger | reverse complement strand
CGCTGGACCTCCCAGTGTTTATCAGCAGGTGATATAGAATATTGTTATTCTATGTGTCCTCAGTTGTTATTATTATTGATTTGCATTTTGAAGATAAAATACAATGAAATATATGCCGTAAGAAAAGAAATGAACTATATGCTATGGGGCAGAGAGGTGGCGTTGAGACGGTCCGTAACATGGAAAAGGTCCATTCAGTAGATTTGTTCTGGAGACTCAATGAGGTAATGCATGAACACTTTTCCTGGCAGTTAGTATATGTTAACTATTATTATTTGGTGGACTAAACCGTGCATACTCAGCCCTTAGGATAACGTTTAGTGTATAGTAAGTACGCAATATATTTAAGTTAAATAAATGAATATACTTGGGAACTCACAGTTCCCATGCTTTATTGGACCTTTTTATCTATACGTTCAAAACTGAACTCAATAGCTTCTTCCACAAATCTGTGTTCACTTTTGTAGTCCATTCATTTCCGAAGCCCTAAACCTCAAAGGCATGGCCATTTCTCTGGTCTCCTCAGTATGTTCCTGCCCTATCATCTGCTCCCGTAGCTATAGTCACCAATACCTTGGCTACTTCGGTAGCCTCCAGGATGACATAGTGCAGAACACTAGGCCCTCGAGGTCCTAAGCCATCCTGCCTCTGCGGCAGCCTCTCTCCAGCCACAGTGGACTTCTCACTAGCCCCGGCCTACCTCTCATTCAACACGTGTTGAGCACCCATCTGCTGGGCCCTGTGCTAAATTCTGCCAACACAAAGATGAATCACTCCCTTCCACCTGGAAAGGTCTTTGCCCACTTCCTACCCTCCAAGCCCCTCTGCCCCAAGTGATTAATCACTCCCTCCTTTTCCATAGCTCTACAATGGCACTCTATGATGATATTCCAGGATGTTTCATTAGCTGTCCTTCCCGAGTAGACTCTAAGCTCCTCAAGGGCAAGGAACAACACCTCTGGAACAGTATAAATTGCCTGACACGTTAGGTGTTCACGCCACATCAGAGGAAGGGATGAAGGAAGGGAGGATAGTTCAAAAACACTTTAGGAAGTTCTCTGACACAGATTTTCTGTCTTTTGCAAGAAGGCAGGAGGCAGGTGTGGCCAGAAACCCGTTAAGCTACTACCGGAACAGAGTGAGAATGGTTACTGTGTTCAGCAACAAGTGGACTTCTTCTAGCCCCTGGGTGGCTTCCCCAACTGTGTGGCAGCCAACTTCCTGGCCACATAGAGTGGCCTACTGCGACAGGGAAGTTTGGAGGCAGCTGATGGAGTCAGTTTGTCAGCCACCCCTGGGAGCTTTCTGTTTTCAGAGCACACACCCATGCACCATATTTTCTTGAAAAGCAGAGGCACTTTCTTGTCTCTTTCCTCAAAAGAAGAGTTCACTAGTTTGCCTATCTTTCTTGTAATGCTGATTTAGTCACCTTCACCCAGTCTGTTTGGGACAGCTGGTTTCTGTTCAACTCTGCTCTTGCAAATAAAACTCAAGGTAAAACTGTCCCCAAGAGCCGGGAGCGCATATCCCCCTTGTCTAGCTTAGGACCTATTTAAATGATTTCAGGGATGGGTGGTGGTCCATACTACCATGACCTCTAGCAGGGCAATCATAAGTTCTCTTCTCATTTTTTCTCTTTGCATTATTTTTCACTGATGAACTAGAAAGACTGTTAGTAGCATCATGCTCCAATGTAAAGATCAATTGATCCTTGAAAAACATGGGGATTAAAGGTACTAACCCTCTGCACAGTTGAAAATTCACATGTAAATTCTGACTCCCCCAAAACTTAACTACTAATAGCCTACTGTTGACCTGAAGCCTTATCAGTAACAAATAATCAATGAACACATATTTTGCATGTTACATGTATTATATACTGTATTCTTATAATAAAGTTAGAGAAAACATTAAGACAATCATAAGGAAGACAAAACATACTTATTATTCATTAAGTGGAAGTCGATCATCACAAATGTCTTCATCCTTGTCACCTTCATATTGAGTGGGCTGAGGAGGTGGAGGAAGAGGAGGGGTTGGTCTTGCTGTCTCCAGGGTGGCCAAGGAAGAAGAAAGTCCACATATAAGTGGACCCATGCAGTTCAAACCCATGTCGTTTGAGGGTCAACTGTGGATTATTAAGACTGAAGTTCCACCCACAGATCCTGAACAGGGAGCCCTGGATAAAAGATTCCACAACTACCAGAACAGACTCCACCATTTCAGAGCAGGTTCAAACTCACTCACCACTTCTACGGCCTCAGGTTCCACTCCCACAGCTGAAGGACGGGAAATCATGGGATGGATTGATAGTGCTGAGCCTCAGGGACTAGTCCAGGCTGCAGACACAACTTGACATCTGTTAGGAGTAGGACGGTGTGGAATGGCAAAGTGTTGGCTGAGATGGAAAAACAAGTCAATTTGTAAGAGGAACGATGGGAAATAAACCAAAGAATTACCTAGCAAATTGGAATGGCTAGGAGAGAATGAAAAACACATTTTCCAGGAGATGGCAATATATACCAGATTCGAAGCAATGGAAAAGTGGCCAATGGGTAGATTCAGTCATAACTGGAACTTGGCCGTTAGAAGCTGCACGCACCTGGAGTCACAGTTACATGAGAGGCTGAGGTGGGAGTGCTTCAGCGCACGGGTTCTTGTTTGTAGTACACTATGATTGTGCCTGTGAATAGCCACTGTACTCTAGCCTGGGCAACATAGCAAGACCCCATCTCTTAAAAACACACAGAAATGAAATGGGGCCTGGAGGAAAGCCACACTCCCTACACAGGACAAGGAATGTGGGAAGGTCTCATTGTCAGCAATATGATTCTGGACCAGGGCAGACCTTCCCTAACAGATTTAAGCGTAGACAGTGGAGGGTCAGCATCCTAAGCCACTGAATGGGGTGGAAGACCTCTGGGCAAGCCAGAGAGTCAGTTCCTCAGGATTACGGAGATGGCAGGACAGGAGTGGAGGGCCAGAGCCACAGCCACACATGACATACATACATCAAGACTTTTACCATCTGTCTCCACCCGCTAGAATTCTTCAGGCCAAGTCCCAGAAAGTAAAGCTTGGGACCATCTCCTTCCCTATTGACCAGACTCTGTCATCATCACGGTCATGGTTAATCAGGGCAAGGAATGGTGTTGCCCTTGCTCACCAAGATTATCCCATGGCCCCAGACAACAGCACAAACAGCTGAGGTATTAGCTATCTTTTTTTTTCTTTTTGGAGAGTCTTGCTCTGTCTCCCTGGGCTAGAATACAGTAACATCATCATAGCTCACTGCAACCTCAAACTCCTGGGAACAGAGCTCTCATGTAGAAGCTGACCTCTAAAGGTCTGAGTGTCTCGGGTCCCACATCCCAAACCACTTGAAAGACACACACACTCGGCTCTCAATATAAGTTTCCTTTTATTTTAAAATTGAAATAGCAAAATGAAGTGGTTTATGGCTGAAACAACCTTCACGGGAAAGAGAACTGGAGTGTTCGTTCATCCATCAAAAAAACAAACTCCAAAGTCTGAGCCAGCTGCCCCACCTCCCCCAACAAAGTCAAGAACAGATAAAGGATGGGAGGAAGGGTACAATCAAAATCAGGGTGGTGATGGCTGGCAGATTTCCAGTAAAATACAATTTTCAAAGTTGCTGCAATTACAGAAGAAGGTAGCAGTCATTTTTAAAAACAGTCACAAGCAGGAGCCCTCCAGCCCTTCCCGATTTGCATCCATAAAAATAAATGTTTCCCTCTCCTGAATAAGTGACGTCCCAGGACTGCACACCAATCCACTTTGCCTCGGGGAAGGAGGCTCTTTTGACTCACTCTGGTTTCAGGGACCAGGATCAAGATTCTGGAGAAAGGAAAGAATCCAAATGATAGTAAAGGAAGTTTATTCATTACGAAAACTCATCATCTGCTGAAATTCATTTTGAATGCGCCTTTACATAGCAGTGGCTTACATAAGGATTTGCACAGAAATGTTACAAGTGGCTCCCCAGCCCCCACAGGGGGAAAGGGTGAGTCAAGACTTAAGCACCCCTAACACACACAGAGCCTTTCTTGGGGGTAGGGGGTGGGGCGGTGACTGGAGTCACCTGGCCAGGAGGGTGAAGAGGAGAGAAGCACAGGTAGGCTGGGGTGGGGGTGAGCCGAGCCAGGGGCGGCTGTGAAAGCTGTACCTGTTAGAAGGGCTAGCGGGTTATCTTAAACAAGTGAAACAAATTGCCAAAGAGTGAAACTTATTTACGGGGGAAAAAAAAAAAAAGAAAACAGAGAAGAGTTTGGAAAAGTATGGGAAATTAAAACAATCCAGTGGTCACTGGAAAATGTCTCCCTCTTTTAAAAAAAATTTTTTTTTGGTTTTTTTTTTTTAATTTTTTGGAAAGTATTTGTAAGGTAATATTTTTTATTTTCCTTTGGAAAAAGAAATCTTTTTCCCCCCCTAACCTAAGCAAGTGGAGTTGCCACTACCTAATTTATCTCTATTGTTTTGCTAAGAGGTAGATAAAACAAAAGTGAAATGGGGCTTCTATGAGGAGGTCCATTAGAGGGTGGGGAGGGGCCGGGTGGCCCAGTGGAACTCCCCCGACTACAAAGACAGCCTGGGCGAGTCCGAAGGACTGGGCCTCAGACTCTCCCAGGGCAAAGGATCCCATACCACCTCGCGTCCTTCTAGAGCCACCGTCCCCTTGAAGACTGGGAAGGGAAACAGCAGAGGTGGAGGATCTCAAAGAAACCCTGTCAAAGAGGTCTCGGGTCTGGCTTCCCCAGGCTTCGTGACTTTGGGGCTGAGTGGTGGTTCCAGGCTAAGCCCCAGGTCTCGCCTCCAGCCAGCCCCCTCTGGCAGAAGGGAGGCGGCGATCCCTTTCCTCACCACCTGGTCCGACAAAGCTATAGTAGGTGAGTGAGGGGCAAGCTGGAGGCAAAAGGGGTGAAACCTGGGTAGGGAAGGCAGAAAGGGGGACCTAATGGCCAGCCCTCCCAACCCAACCGATACGAGGGGGGATCCTGGCAAGCCTGCCTGTTCCCCAAGGACAAACCGTTTGTGGCACAAGCCTCAACTCACTCCTGGCTGGGATTCACACCCTTATGCATGAGTCCCTGCCCTTGGTTCCAATCTTATTGTAAGGACTGAGGTAGTTAATCCATTTATACTCGTAGCATCCATTACCTGTGGTTACTCAAAACACATGCTCCCGCGGAGCTTCCTGCTATTTCCTTTAAGAAAACAAAAATTCTTTTTCTTTTGTCTTGTCAGTCCGGATTCCACCATACTAAGGTGCCAGTATTGGCACCGTCAGACTGTGCCCCAAAGCCGTGCACAGGCCCGAGGGTCAGGGTTGGGGCTCTCACTCTCCACGTCCCCCTTCAGACATGAGGTCTCCTCCCTCGTCCTGCACCCCACAGAGAAGCCTTACTATCCAAAGGAAAGAAACTGAAGGTTTCAGCTGGTGTTACTCTAAGTCTGAATACAAGAGAAATGTTCTGCATCTAAATCATCGAGTATTTGTAAGGGAAATGGCTTTTATGTCCCCTGCCATTGATGAGGGTTTTTCTTCAATCTTCCTGCAATTACTGTGTCAGGCTCTTTTCCTTCTACTGGTAGCCTGTGGTTTGAATGGCAAAGCCACGAGGACGTCCCCATAAACACTTCAGGGGAAAGAAAGGAGACCCACCCCCCTCCACGAGAGGCGGGAGAAGGGGCTGCCTAGAGGCACCAGCGTCTGGCACGGATCAGGAAGGCTGCAGCGGCCCTCGGGGGCTCTGTGAGGTAGTTGTGTAGCACTGCTGGTTCCCAGTTTGGCAGAGGGTATGTCTGGGGTGGGAGGAGGGGAAGGCACCCTTGAGAGCTAACTGAGGCCCCTCCTCACTGCCCGCTGCCAGGCCTGAAGGGAACGCGCGGCGCCATCTCTGCAGGGGAGCCGGGGATCGAGCAGTCCCGCAAGGGGGAGCTATTTGGAGCCCCAAACTTTCCCTCCTTCCCCAAAGTGCAACCAGGAGCCAAGGGACCCGGACCCTTTTCTGGGCTACTTAGCCCTTGGCATGACCGCTGCCAAGTACCCTAGGAGCCGTGGAAGGGGAGGGCCCTGCCTTTAGCTCACACCACTTCCAGGAGCCCTTCCCCTCAGACAGCCCAGGTGTGTCAGAAGCCGGCTGTCGCTCCAATTCAGAAACAACCTCTCTTAGCCTCTGTCTGTCTTTGGCACAGAGGAAAATGGACACATAGAACCAACTGGAGTGTCCCCCTCCAGTGTCCTCTGGGTTTTACATGGGGTCTTTTCTGCCAATAGCGAGGCATAGGGAAGAGAATAGCTCCCAACTGCCCCCAGAAGTGGAGAGCTCAGGGGAAAGGGAAAAAAGATTGGTTTGGACTGGGAGGAGGGGAGGAAAGAGAGGAAAGGTGATAAAACTCCCTGTCCTTACAGATGGCTCTCTCCTGCCCAGACCCCTCCCAGGAGCTGAGTGTCCACAGCCCAAACTGCAAAAGGCAACCAGACCCTAGAGGGGATTAAAGCCATCGGGTGTAACTGGCAGATGCAGCTTCAAAGTCAGTGAATCAAACCATTTTGGTTTTCTTTGTATTTCAAAGAATTTAAAAATATATCTTAAAGAGATGGTCCTTTCTTAAAAATATATATGTAGCACACACACACACATATATATCTTAGAGCACAGAAATGGTTTTTTTTTTTCAAGTCGCTTTTCTCAAGTCATCCAAATCTCCCAAGTGCTTTTCACAATAGCGCGTTATCTCACCGAGGATGGGGAAATGGAGGTGTTGAGCAGGAGGGCAAGGCGCTGCCCCAAGACCTAGCCTAAGGGCAAAGGATGCCCCCGCCAAAGCAGGCCCTTCCTCCCGCTAACCCTTAACCACCAAACCACCAAACCGTATTCCTTTTGCTTCCTGGTAGTATAACTTCCACGATTTTCCTGCTGGGCAAAAATCAGCGATGAGTGGAGCCTTTCCTAATCCAAGCAAGTGAAGTTTTCTAGCCCCTTGCCCCCTACTTCCTGGTCTCTTCTGCTTGCTGAATTAGCCAAAGGAAAAGGACTCGGGCTTAAGGTGTGAAGGAAGCAGGTCGCCAAGGAAACTGAACACTGCAACAATCACATTTCAGGTACTGTGGGATTTTTCTTTCTTTCTTTCTGATGATAGTTTGAACCAGATATCAAAGCATGCTTGCTGCTGGAAATTTCGCTTTAAATCACTAAATGGCCGATGTCTGAATGTTATCTGCTTCATCTTGGGATAAAGCACATAGAGCCAGAGATGGAACGTTGGGAGACCCTTTTTATGGCTGGGACAGGTGGGAAGGCTTAATTCTACTGGCCTGATAGGATCCCTAAATGCTTTCCTGCTTCTCCTCTCTTTGGGCCAGTTAGTTCTGGAGGCTGCAAAGGAAAGTCAAAGGGAGAAAGTGGTAAGACCATAACAAGGCAGGAACCTGTCCCAGTCACGTCCCCATATCCCCTGCCCCTCCTTGCCACCCACCACCACCCTAAATCAAGAATTCCCTAAGTTGGGTCCACTTTTAAAAATCAAACAAATCAATCTAAAGGAAGACAGGGAGACAGAAGGGGGGCAGTTATCTGAGTGTCTGTTTGCCCCTTGGCCTATGGATATAGACTAAGAAGAAGATCGAGATGGAATTGAAATGAAACGTTATAACAAAAAAATGAAAAGCATTGCAACGACAAACCAGGTGGACCTCTCTGAGGGTGAGAGGGTGGCCTTGTCTTTCTTCCATGAACAGAATCTTGGCTCCCATATTTTTAGACGGAGAAAAATAGATTTTTTTAAAAGGGTATATTTTTCTAGTTATTTCTCTCCTCGATAAAACAGAGGCAATATTTTTAAATATCTCAACAGCACCACTGGTGGGAAAAACCGGCTGGCATGTTGTTTAACCAAAGGAGGAAAGAGGGGTGTCCAAGGGCCAATTGGTTGCTGGACATTGTTGTTTTGCCACGGAGAGCCCACAGTTCTGCTAGGCCTTTTAATCCTACCGGGTAGGATGTTTCAGCGGAGGCCAGCAGCTTGGGGCTCTAGAAGCCAGAGATCAGAGCCAGGCAAGGCTCTGGGTTCTACCCCTCTGGGCTTTCCGAGGCCTGGGCCTCCCTCTCAGCTCCAGCCTCCTCCCAAGGGGCCAGCCCCCACTGCCTTTCCCACCGGTCCTGTTCTCCATAGAGAGTTCCTAAAGGGTTAGCTGGCTCATGTAAGAAATTATGAAACATAACTTTCTCATTTTTTTCTTTTCATTAAAAAAATAAAATATTCAAGACTATCAGCTTCTCTTTTGCTTTGCTTTTCTTTTTATATAAAATATCAGCAAGCTGCAAAAAGAAAAAAAATCAAAAAAAAAATTTTTTTTTTTTTCAAAAAATGGGGTTGGGGGAACAAAAAGGAAAATAAATGCTGAGGTAACTTCATACCTTGAGGTAGTTTACTTCGCACACAGCATTGCCTGACTCCGCCCACATGTCGTGGTTGTCTTGTTGTTATTGTTGTTGCAATGTTGGAAGGGAGGGAACTCCACGCATGGGCTTTCCCACGTGTAGAGAGAGGCCCTCCTCCCTTCCCAGCACACTTGCTAGTATTGTCCAGGGAAGCTAAAGTGCATTACCTGGCTAATATGCATTGTCAATCAGTATATTAGGAGGGGAGGCCTAACCTCATTTAACTGATGGCTGCTGTCCTCCACCAGGGCTAAACTTCCAACGGATCTTATTGAGCCTGGGAAATTAATAAATTAAGCTTATTTACCCCTTTGTGTATAGTGCTGCTGGTATTCTGAATTTTGCATTTTAGACACTTTTCATCATGCCAATAAATGATTCATGGAGGCAGAAGCCATCAGTTAAATATTCCTCTAGAATATAAAAACAAAAGCAAGTACTCTCCAATTTACTGAATTTGCCAGATGATGGACTTTAGCTTTACGGGGAGCTCAGGGTTGGGTTCCAAGTCCCACCACCACCAAGGAAACAGTGCCGTGGCTGAGTGCCCACCAAGCCCTGCCTCTGGGAACCAGCCCTTATGGGAGCAAATGGGCTGGGGTGAGGGCGCCGTGGCAGCCCTTGGGGCCACTCAAGTCCTCCATGGAACTGAGACTTTATCAAGAGGAGTCGGTGTCCCCTTCCCAGTGCTCATATCCAATCATTAAAATAGACTTTAAAAAAATATAAAATCCGCCTGAGAATGATGGGAATGAGGGACAGCGGTCAGCCCCTACCCAGTGAACAATCAACACCACCTACGTGCACCTGGACATGACGTGGGACCTGCACGGGCAGAGCCGTGATTGTGATGGAGAAGCCTCAGTGGAGTGGGGGGGTTTCACTTGTGCCAATTTTTCAAGATGGTGATCTGAAATAGATCAGCCACCAGGGCACTCCTTTTAAACGTGGATTATGATATATTTTAAACATTTTTCTCCCCATTTCTTCTCCTTTCTTATTTCTTACTGTACCTACTGACTTGTTAGGGAGGGACTGAAATTAAACAACAGATACAGATGGGTCTTCTCCCTTGAATCAATACAGTAAGCAAAGCAATGCATTTTTTCTGGTAGCTGTAAAGATAAAACATAGGAAGAGGTGATGTCAGCACATGAGAATGGAGGTATTTTAATCAATTAACCAAACAAGGGGAAGAAGGCTGGAAAGATTTTAGGGTCAAGAAAGAAACCATCCTTTGAGGCTGATCAAAACACCCCTCTGTATGTTTTAAACACCCCTCTGTATGTTTTAAAAACCTGAAGGAAATTTTATTTCTCTTCCCACTGGAGTCTGACCCACCTTCTTGGTGGGGCCTGGAGAACTTCCTTAAACAATCCACGTTTAAAAGCACCCTGAGCTAGAATTTCAATGGTGACACCCCGTGGGGTAGGCAGTGTGGGGCCAACTGGTTGGGTGTTTGGGGCGCAGAGATCAGGGTTCCTCACTGAACATCTTTCTCAAGAAAGTGGGCAAACCTGATCTACAGCCCAGCCCCAGTGTCCTGGATTCCCACTCATTCTCAGGCCTGCCGGGGAGAGTGCGCTCTCCATTGCTGCCCATTGTCCTGGACACGATGGGATGGGATGGGGCTGGTCACTTCCTCCGTGCCTGGGCCTGGTTACTCTGTCCCTTCTGGTGCTGTTGCTTAACCTGGGCCAGGATGTCTCGTATCTTTCGCTGAGCCATCTGCAGCAAGAACAGGCAAGAGGAAGGGTGTGAGGACCTCCAAGGAGATAGCCTTCCGCAGGGAGAGAGGCCATCGTGATCCAGGCACCCGCAACAACAGAGCAGATACACAGGACTCAGAAGAAAGAGGAAAAGTGAGGGTCAGAGCGACCTTAAGTTTCTTTGTCTCTAGCAGAGCCGGAGTATCCACTAGATAATACAACAACGTTGGGGAAGTGGCTGGGGACGACGATGGGGGGCGGCAGAGGTTAGAGAGACAGTAGCATAAACCCACCTATCGAAATCTAAAACGTGACGAAGTCAACAAATGTTACTAAGCCCAAAATGGAACACCTAGAGTTTCTAGACATTAGCATATTAAATGTAGTACAGGGTCATAAATGAGGAGAGGTCATCACAAATCCACTATTTGTGTAAATACCCCAGGAAAGGGAATGAATACAATGCTCAGCTATGGCACGACCTCCACTGAAAAAATGGATGAAATATCAAAGGATCAGAGTCTTTAACTCTTTCTCTCTTAAAAGTTTTTGCCCTATGACTTAAGTTTTACAAGGGAAATCAACTGCAAAATGGGATTCGTTTCATGGAAATTTACCACCATGTCTTCACTCCACGAATTGGGTGTTTGCTATCCTGGTTAAAGAGAAAGCTGATCTGGGTTGGGAGAAAGAATATAGAAATCAATATTTACATAAGTTCCATGAGCCCTGGCTTAATGTTTTAGTTTTTCATTCAATCCTTACTCTGATCAGCTGAAACTGCTTCAGTATTTCATACGGCCTGGCTCTGTGCACCTGTGGATATATCATTTACTCTCTTAAGTCTCATGTTCCTCATTTGTAAAATGAGGTGGTTGTGAGGATTAAATGAGTTAATATATATAAACTGTGCATATACAACAGTGCTGGGTGTATCAACGCACCCATACGTGTTAGATATTATTATTGTGGCTCTTATTAATACTTCTCAAAGGGTCATCAGAGAAAGTTACTAATGCAAGGTCATGCAGCAGAGAGGTTATGTGGGGTCTGAGCTCAAAGCCCCCTGCATCTAAAACCCACATTATTGACGCTGGACCACACGGCATGGGAGCCAAGTTCTGCCCTGGATTGCCTGAGCAGCCTCAAGTGGCCACAAGCCTGCAGAGATTTGTGATCCTCTATGAACTGTAGGAACTGCATTCAATAGTCTCCAAAGTCTCTTTCCAGTTTTAGCACTGAGGGGGCGGGGAGGGGTGTTAGATTTTAGGAGAGCCCCATTAGCTGTCAGTCACCCTTTCCCGGCCTCGTTGAGGTTCAGCAAAATTTGAACCTGATATTGGCCTTCCATTCCGGGCTCTAGAGTCTCTCTCCATTGCTGGGCAGTGATGATAAGTTCTAGAAAGAGGAAAGGAGTAAGAACAGAGACCAGGAGCAAGCAGTCATTCTGGGAACAGCAAAGGGACTGCATCTGAAAAATGCAATCCGTGGTGTCATTAGTGTTGTTATTATTCCATGATCAAGACTGGGTAATAGATAATACCAATTTCATTTCATATCCAACGCAAACACGGGTTAGGGAAGAACTAAGGTTAGACAACAGGAAAGACCGTTAATAAATAATGTATAATATATATATTATAAGAGCTATATATAATGTATACTATACATGAAAATTGTCAAAGCACATTCCCTAGAGAGTCTTATGAGGGTATAAGTCATCTATTCATCCCACTCCTGCACCTGAAAAGAGGGGAATGACCCAGCCCAGAGACAGGCAGATGTGGTCAAAGATACAGGACTTGTCACAGTCCTGCAGATCAACCTCTGGAGTCTCCGCTTCTCTGCCCCCTGGGCTCCTCCAATCCTCCCACGATGGGGGAACACCATATGTACCTGGCTGGCATAGAAATGTCCGATGATTTTCACGATGACCTGGTCGTTCTCATCAGGGGTCTGGTCTCTTGGCACTACCACCTCAGCAGCTGTTAAATTCTGCAACTCGTTCACCTGGGGGTGGCCAGAAAGCAGCTCAGGGTGCCATCAAGAAGCATGGGTGGGGGGGAAGGGGGGAGCAGGGGGCAGGTGACTAGTGGGTATAAACCGGAACAGTCAGGAGGGGAATTAGAGAGAAGAATGAAGTCAATGGGCAAATCAGGAGTCCTAAGGTTGAGCAGGGCTGGGAGCAGCGGCCAGAGCAGAGCCACTGGGTTCGGAGACCAAGGCCCAGGGCTTTCAACCGGCCCTGATGGCTCACCGTTTTGCCACCTTTGCCAATGACCCGGCCGGCTGCGGATGCTGGCACCCGTATATGGGTCTCCAGCTTTACTTCCTCCTTGGGACCAAAGAAGTTCTCCTCCTTGAGTTTGCCATAGATTCTTCCCTGAGCCTGGGAAGAGGAGGTAATTGTCAATGAGCGGGCCATGTATCTGTGACAAAAGGGAGAGCAGTAAACAGCCAGTGCAGCCCCCAAGATCCAGCCCATCCTTCTCTGGCCCACAGGCCCACCTCATCCTAGGTGGGTCGACCATCTAAGGCAGGTGATGGGAAAGGCTCACCTCAGCAGGACAGCCTGTCAGGGCTCCTGCTTATCTGTGATACTAGAGACCTTGGCGGGGAGATTATTGTGAGTTATGAGTAACCGAATAAATACTTCCCAGAGGAAAAAATTATTTCCCAGAGGAATATAATTCATAAGCCACAAACCAGACCTATGGAGTCTGGAATGACTGCACTTATCTGGACGTGGCATCAACTAGCATTTCAAGGCCCTGGATGGCAATTCATCGAGGTACACAGAAGGCAGGCCTGCCTGACACTGCACAGTGGCCTAGAGAGCTGTTCCAGTCCTCTATCCTCATGAAGGTCAGGTCAAGTGTTGGCTCTTTGGCTATCTGACCAGAAGTTCAAGAAGCTAAGGATGTAGCAGGGACATAAAAGAGAGAAAGGAATTTGACATCAAATGCCTTCCGTAGTAACTAAGGCAGAGTGCAAAGAAGCAGCCCTCAGACTTCCTTCTTTCCGATAATTCGTGTTGACCTTCAAGAAGTTGATAAGGGAAATGAAGTCAATAAGTTTGATGCCAACTTGCCAAGTAGCTGTGCAGCCCTATATCCCGCAGGAAAGGCTTTAAGATGTGCCGAGGATTTGACAGTTGATGGGAAATTGTCCCAGGCCCTTTCCTACACTCAGGGGAAGTACCCAACCTCAATTCCCCGTATCCAGCTTGGGAAAACAATAAAGATCAAAACCTTGAATTGGGCTTCTGGTGGTCCAGTGATGATAACCATACGAACTTTGGAGTCGGGGGTTTCAGGTGGTGCAATCTACAAAGCAAATAGCTGGTCAAAGAGGGCCCCTCTTCGGGAAGAGACCCCCCCACATCTCCACTTCCTCCAGTTCCCTGCCACCACCCTTACTCCCACTGCCCATTCTGAAGACTGGGGGAAGAACCAAGACTCGGAAACCCAAGTCACTGCCCCTGCACACCAGCTGTTAGGAGGGCAGAGGGCAGTTAGAAGGACTTGCTCCGGAGACAGTTTCTGTACATAGGGCCTCCTCCACCCTCCCCTTTCCCCAATCTCTTGAGAGCCTTCCGTGGAGTCAAGAGTCAGACACAGATGAGATGGGGAGGGCACTGACTGCACCTCCACTTGGGAAACAAGCGCAGCTTTTCCCGAAGCTTTTAAGGCCACTGAAACAACTGGATTTAGGTTTGTGAAATTTCAAAGCACCTTCATTTCACTATAACAGATTCTCCCTTCTCTCTCTTCTGACCCTTGCCAGGGAAGCTGAAAGACAACTAACACTTAAACCAGTGTTAAACTGTGAAACAGAGGCTTTGGCTGCATGGTTTCATAGCATTGTACTGACCAGGACAGTGATGCTCGGGTCACACAGCTTACTGGGGGGTGACACGGTGGGCTGGGATTTGAACTCGGGTCAGTCTGTGGCAGGTCCAAAGCTCTCCTGTGCTACCACCCTGCCTCCTGCCTGAAAACCCAGAGGCACTGAAGGCATCCGATGGAGGCCAAGCAAAGTCAAAAGGAGAGAGAATTGACATTCCTCAGGGAAAGGTCCTTAACACGAGATGCAAATTCTCAACACCATGGGAATATGGGAACAGACAGAGAGAGTGGAAGAAGCAGAGCCCCCTCCCGTCCCAAACCCACAGAGCAGGTTACCTTGATGGAGGCGCTGGCGAACCGGGACAGTTGTTTGATGTGCTGCCCCTTCTTGCCGATGATGGCGCCCACTGCCTGGGCGGGAATGAACACCTGCACCATCTCCTGCTCGGGAGCCTGCTGCCAGGACAGGATATGTTATTACCAAGGGGCCCAAGGGGCAGAGCCCAGAAGCCCCTCCACTCCCCGGCTTGCATTCTTGAGAAGTGAAGAGTGCAGGCACCCACCTGCCACTTGGGCTGCCAAGGGATGCCGTGAGCTCTTTACCTCTTCCCATGCCCAGCAAGTGCGAGGGAACACAGCTGCCAGCACCCCGCAGTACCCTAGGCCCTGCTCTGCACAACTGACACTTGGGAGAGCAGCTGGGAGGAATGCAGGGCTGGGAGGAATGCAGAGGAGGGATGTCCGCGAGAACTCCCCTCCCTTTCCCTGCAAACTTCTCAGGCATCAGACTCCCATGGGGATTCAGACCCCTAGAGGGAGGCCACCGCAGGCTGAGCTTTCCCCTGTAACGAGACCTTCCACCTACCATGAAGGAGCTGTAGGGAGCTGCTCCGGTAACGCTGCTGGGAGGTGGCGGGACCGCACTGGATGAGGCTGGGAAAAGCCCTACAGCAGCCAGGTTCAGGCCAGGGATCAGGTGAGACTGCAGCTGAGGAAGAAAGGTGAGGAGAAGGGGGTCAGCTCATCCTGACGGGACCTTGTGGTCCCTTGGAGGTGGCCCTGGCTGAACCAGAAGGGTGAGTGGCCCCAGGAAGAGTGGGCCAAAAACGTGACAATGACATGCTTTTGCACAAAAACCTGCCTGACCTTACGCTTGCATACATGCCCACATGCACACACAGGTGAGGAGTGGTGAGCAATGGGATATTCTTACGGAACTAGCTCCCACAACCGGAGAAGCCCACCCGCTGCACACCCTCAGCAGTCCTTCCTCTCTGGCTGCTCAGTCCACTCTGATGGAGACAGACTACAGATGCATGGCCCTATCATGTGACTCACGCCCCTGTATGAGAAGGAGGGGCAGAGACAGAGCTCCATTTGACTTCTAGGACTCAGTAGTTCTGAACCTTTTTGGTCGATTACCCGATCGCCACTCCTCTTTAAAAAAATCAGATGAGCCAGGCCCAGTGGCTCACACCTATAATCTCGGCACTTTGTGAGGCTAAGGTGCAAGGATCCCTTGAGACCAAGAATTCAAGACTAGCCTGGGCAACATAGTGAGATGCTCATTTCTAAAAAAAAAAAACCGAAAAATTAGCCGGGTAAGTAGCGACAGCATGCTTATAGTCCCAGCTACTTGGGAGGCTCAGGCAGGAGGATCATCTGACATCCTGCACCCACAAGCTGCTGTTGCTCACACTCGAAAAAGGGCAAGCCATCCAGCACTCACGCTCATGGCGGCCACATCATTCTCATAGGCCTCCCGAACTTTCTTCATGATTTCCTGCTCAGCCCTGCAGCAGTTCTCGATGGCGCCCTTCACAGTGATGGTCCTCTCAGGGTTGTAGAGGGTGAGGTCCTGCAACCTGGTGGGAAAGCAGAGAAGAGCAGCGTCAGCCTTTCACTGGCAGGCCGGGACCAGGCCAGAGCTCAACTGGGTCACAGGTCCCCCATTTCTGCATAACTCTCTATTTCCAGCCTTCCGTGTCCCCAGTTTGTAACCAGGGCAGGAAGTGAAGTGCAGAGGGGTGAAAATACCTAACTGAGACCCCTCCCTTAGCAACAAATCCAGTCACAGATGGGATATGTTGCTGGTCAAGCAGGAAGGAGGATTGTGCCACCAAGTCTCCCCATTGGCCCTATGCAATTCGCTTCTTGCACCTTTCTGGAAGAGAACCATTGCTCTGCCCACAGGCTAGTCTTTGATGAAATGAGGAGGCACGGTGTGTGCAGAGGCAGCCCACGACACAAACAGAAAGGGACTGAGGTCAGGCCACTTCTCATGGTGGCAGACAGGCCTGAAATCCCAAAGCCCTGGCTCCTACCTACTGGCTGCCATCGAGATGCAGAGGAAGAAGGCTGTGACGTGGCAGGAAAATCCCATAGAGGCAGCCCCTACAATACCCCCACAACCCACATGGCAGTGGGAATGGGCGAGCTCCAACCCTGAGAGAGAGAAATGCTCTTGGCCAAGGGCGGTGGCTCACGCCTGTAATCCTAGCACTCTGAGAAGCCAAGGTGGGAGGATTGCTGAGGCCAGGAGTTCGAGACCATCCTAAGCAAGGGCGAGACCCTACCTCTACAAAAAAAATATAAAAATTAGCCAGACGTGGTGGCGGACACCTATAGTCCCAGCTATTCAGGAGGCTGACACAGGAGAGTCGCTCGAGCCCAAGAGTTTGAGGTTGCAGTGAGCTATGAGGACACCACTGCACTCTAGCCCAGGCAACAGAATGATACTCTGGCTCAAAAAAAAGAAAAGAAAAAAAATGCTTTTTACCACTTCTTTAACTATTTTCCTTCAACAGGCAGGAAACAGCACCCAATTTAAGGGGGCATGATGAGATACTGCCGGCCCCGGGCCACAGCGCATCTCCCACGCACACAGAAAGACCCAGGAGGAAGGCTTACGAGGAGATGGTGATTTTCGTCTCTGTGTCCTGCTCCACCTTCTTCAGGTTACGCCCTTCCTTGCCAATGAGACGCCCCACAAAGTTATTGTGGGCCAGGATCTTCAGAGGGACCTCGTCAGCCCTGGGGAAGACAGGGAAGACAAGAGCTCCTTCAACAGCAGGAGACGTGGAGGCACAGCCACTATCCACCCCAGAGTGGGTGTTTCCAAGTAAAAGGTTACAAAAATCAGCAGATGGTGGCTGCTTAGTGATAAGGGAATTGGGGACAGAGAGCGATGGCCAAGGAGCACAAGGACATGTTCTTTATCTTAATTGTGATGGTGGCTTTTATAGGTATGTACATCTTAAATTTTAACTTATCATACAGCACACTTTTAAAATGTGTGTGATTGATTATACATCGATTAAACATCAATAAAGCTATTTTTTTAAAGGACAAGTATGCAAAGGAACATATATGAACAGATTTCTTGTGTTACTGTTTTTTTCTTTTTTCTCCCAGTTTGTATAAACCTGTAGCATCACTGTTTTCTATAAGGAAAATTTTAAAGCACTCCAAACACCCATCCAGAAATCCAGGGATTGGCTAAATGAACTAAGGACAGCTGTAACTGTGAAATTCTATGCAGCTATAAGAATGAGGGATGTCAATACATACTGAGAAAAGTACTGATACAGAGAATGAAAAAGTATAGAACAGCATGTTCAGTATGATCCCCTTAGAGGTATATACAAATGTGCACACACACACACAAATACACACACCCTTGTGAGTACACAGAATTTCTAGGTTAACAAGAGGAGTAAGAAGGAAAAGGGCATTTCTCAGTTTACATCTTTTTATATAATTTCTCCCTGTCTCCTGTATCTCTGTATTACTGCCATTAACAAGTTTGAGGGGAGGGGGGCTCGCAGTCCCCGAAGATGCAAGGAAAGCTGGAGCCTTACGTTTTGGTGTCCTTTGCTTCTTTATGCATTATTTCCAAGATCATCTTACAGGCAGAAGAGCAGCCCTCGGGGGTTGAGTGGACACTGATGGCTTTTTCAGCTGCCCCTGCGTTCTCCTTCCTGTGCACGTCTATCCTGAGGACCACAAGGACAACAATGGTTAGCAGCTCCCAGGGGCATCAGTTCTTCAGGCTCACCCCACCTCTCCTCTATCAAAGACATAAAACCTGCTCTTCTTAGAACAAGGCTGATGGAGTGCAGATTCAGGAAGGGCAAAGAAAGGGCCAGAGAAATATGACCAGTCTGCTACTGTGGATTCTGCTGCAGACCAGACTGTCTCAGTCTATCACACAGAGGCAGGCTGCAGTCCCCAACCCCCAGGCTGAGGCCCAGCACCAGTCCATAGTCTGTTAGGAAACGGGCAGCGCTTCTCCCCCGAGCTCTGCACCACCCTCCCCACACCCATGACACCCATCCCTCCATCCCTGGTCCGTGGGAAAATTGTCTTGCATGAATCGGTCCCTGGTGCCAAAAAGGTTAGGGACCACTGGATGCAAAGGTGGGGATTACCAGCCCACAGCTCTAAAGCTACATGTCCCATTAAATTCTTTATGTTTTCCTTGAAACAAATATAAAGGGAAGACACATTGTCCCAAACTTAAACTAAATAATGGGACTTACCATGAATAAGGACATAATGCGACCTGTATTTTGCCACTGAGTACACTGATCATTAGAGAAAAGGGGTGGTTATGGCAGAATGGGGAGATGGGACATAATTATGACCTATTACTGAGGGTCCCGACTTTGGGCAGAGTGGCCGATCCACAAAGTGGTCATGAAATCAAAGTACTGAGGAGTGGATGACTCACCAAGGCTGGGTTTGCTTGAGCCTTTTCTTTTTGAAATTTATAGAACCCTTCTTGCTAACAAGAGTGTGTGGCCCAACCAATGTCACAGCCCAGACCCATGCTCCCTCCCCATCTGCCCACCCTTACCCAGGAGGGTGAGATTGCAAGCAGTGACCCCTGAATGTTCCAAGCAACATTTCCTAGGAGCCAAATGTCAATGTCCCCAGCATGCTTCCAAGAGCCTCCGCAGGTACCAGCCACAGTCCCCAGCACCCACCCTCCATTCCCCAAGTACTCACTTGGACTGAGTCTGTTTTGTGATGTTGCGGATGGTGGCCCCTTCCTTGCCAATGATGGCACCCACGTACTGGGTGGGCACCAGGAGCCGAAGGGGGATATCCACCTGCTGCTGTTTGGCTTGGGCCCCTGCTGCCACAGGTGAGCCCTGGCGGGGCTGACCCCGGGAGCCAAAGCCTCCTCGGCGCCCGTTCTCAGGACCCTGTGCTATCTGCTCATCAGGAATGTAGGAGACCTTCAGAGCATGGTTCTCCAACTGGTGGCCATTCAGCTTCATGATGGCTCTGGGGATAGAATGGGAGTCTACGGGTCATGCCTATTCAAGCCAATCACATCAGGTGCTCTCCTCTGGCAAAGCACTCTACAGAGTTACAACTTGGAACACACTCAAGAAAGGGAGAAAACCACCTGCCCACCACCCCCACCTCTACCTTCAAGGACCTTCCCAGTTTAAATGGCATCAAAGACATCAAGGAAAAGCAAATAAATATAGCGATTCCTGACATTTGGTTGGGATTTATTGTTCACAAAGGCTTTCCATTTAGAGATCATCAGAGAAATGAGCTCCCAGTCCAACAGGGAGTATAGGGTGCTCCCAGTCTAAAAAGTTAGACTAAGCACAGATCTCAAAGAACTCCCATGTCAGTGGGAGAGCAAACCATGTACCTGAAGGGGCTCAACACGCTGACACATACACCTTCTGGACTGAAGAGTTCTACCAAAGTGCTAACTACTACAAAATCCTAATCTTACATTAGGGTATTAAGTATGAAATGTCCAATTTCCTTAAGTACTAAGTTAGACAGTTAATACTGCTGACATTTTACTTTGACACTTCTTGTATTATTTTTATTGTGAAGATACACCCTCCGTTTTTTAAACACACAGTTTGGCTTGTGATTATCTTTCAAATTTTTTTTTTAGAGCAATTTTTGTGAAATCACAGACAAGTAAAAGAATTTGTGTAATTTTCAAGCATGAGTTCCATCACGGAACCAATGCAGCACAGATAGCTCAAAATACCAATAAAGTGTTTGGGAAGGATGCAGCTACTGAACGCACAAGTATGTCAATGGTTTGAGAAGTTCTGTTCTGGTGACTTTCATCTTGAATATGAGCCACATGGGCAACCTAAGACCAAAGTGGATGATGATGAGCACAAAGCTGCAGTGGACATGAATCCGTCTCAACCTACCCGTGAATTAGCAGCAAGGTTGGACATTACTATTCCAACAATATTGGACCATTTGAAACAAATCAACAAAGTAAAGAATTTGGATAGACGGGTACCGCATGAATTAAATGAGTGTCAGAACAGAAATTATCTCGAAGCTTGCCTTTCTTTGCTGTCAAGACAAAGGTGAACCATTTCTACATCATATTGTTATGTGTGATGAAAAAGCGATTCTTTTTGATAATCACAAGTGTTGGGCACAATGGTTGGATAAAGACAAAATGCTGAAACACAGTCCAAAACCGAATATTCATCAAAAAAAGGTAATGGTGTCTATTTGGTTGTCCAGTGTTGGCATTATCTACTACAGCTTCACGAAACGTGATCACTCCATTACAGCAGATGTCTACTGCAACCAGCTGGATGAAATAATGAGGATGCTTATGATTAAGCAGCTGAGACTGGTCAACAGAGACAGGCCACTCTTGCAAGACAAAGTTCCACCAAATGTCGCACAAACAACGCTGCTAAAACTACAGAGGCTGGACTTGGAAATTCTCTGTCATCCATTGCATTCACCAACTGCTTCTTCCAGGCTCTGGCCCACTTCTTGGAAGAAAAAATATTCAATGCTCAACAAGCTGTGGAAAACACCTTTCACAATTTCATTGCCGCTCAATCTCCAGTCTTCTTCACTTGTTGGCATAAACAAGCAACTGTTAAGATGGCAAAACTGTGTGGACAGTTTAGGTACATACTTTGATTAATTGTACAGCTTCTTGTTTAAGATATAATAAACTAAACTTTTGATTTGAAATCAGATATTTCATATTTAATGACCTAAGAGCTAATGAAAACAAGGTCAAAAGAGACTGAAATATATTAATATGTATGCAGAATCCAAATGTCAATCCGGCCCTGCCATACCCTAATGAAATGTAGGACAAAAACATTCCATTAAGTTAGAGCACCAGTATTCCAATCTTAACTCCACTGCTCACTAGTTACGTGAACTGGGCAACTCACAACTTAGTCTAGACCTAAGTCTCATCAGCTATAAAGTGAGAAATTGGTATTAATACCTGTGCCCTGCCTACCTTATGGCTAGTACATTTAGGTCTGTGATCCATATTGAGTTTTGTGTGTATGTATGGTGTTACGGTAGGGGATTCAATTCATCTTTTTACCTGTGAATATCATTAAATTGCCCCAGTACCATTTGTTGAAAAGACTGTTTCTTTCCCATTGAACTTTCTTAGCACATATGTTTAAAAGAAGAAAAAAAAACCCAGTTGATCATAAACATAAGGCCTTATTTCTAGACTCTCAATTCTGTGCCATCGCTCTATATGTCTATCTTGATGCGACTACCACACTGACTTGATTACCGTAGATTTGAAGTAAGTTTTCAAATCTGGAAGTTAATGTCTTCTAATTTTGTTCTTATTCAAGATTTTTATGGTTATTCTGGGTCCCTTGCATTACCTCATACTAAATTTTAGGATCAGCTTGTCAGTCTCAGCCAAAACTTCATTCTTATAGGATTCATGTAAGAATCACATGTGAACTCATGGGATAAATTAAGGGATTTGTTGTTTTTAAACCTCTTGAGAGTCTGGCACCTCCCTTGGTTAATGAAAACTACATGGAAAATAAGAAAGAACCGGAGACAGAACGGATTGCTCATCCCTTGGAGACTGGAGTCTAAGTATTTGGGAGATCTGTAAATAGGGCTGAATAAGATCGAAGGGAGGGAACAAGCATCAACCATTTCCAAGGGTGGCAGGGGTTATTAGAAATGTTTGCAAGCAACGACAGGCAATAAGGAATGAGCAGGTGTTGACACGATCTTTACAGTCCGGCAAAGGATCTTACATGGCCACAAGGGGCAGCAAGAATCTCTGAAAAATTCCGAGCCCGGGAGGTATGAAAAAGAAAACGGTAGGCATTTGAGAAAGTGGTGGGATTTTACAAAGTACTACTAGCTTGGAGGAGGCAGCACATGAAGAAGCAAGAAAAACACCAAAAGCACAATGTAGCAAAAGCCTATAACCAGGTCGGATGTGATTTTAAATGAGTAATGCACAAAATATGCAGTCTGTCTACACCAGTGGGTGAGAAGCCTAATTAACTGCTCAACCAAAGGGATAAGGAGCTAGAAATTGTAGGTGCGATGGGACTGGGAGGATCTTACCAAATACTCAACTGGTTCACAACCATCACTGCAGTGAAATGTCTGCCCCTCATGGCAACTTCAAGGAACCCTTTTTAAACCCCGCAGTTCCCCCCTCACCATCACTAGATGGCGCCATGAACACAGCAAAGGACCCCGTGGCACCCGGCAACCACAGACTATCTGAAATGGACCTTTTCTCTGACTTCCCACCTCCCCTGGAAAGGCTTTGGGTCCCTCCTTTCAATGTATTTTGCTGTCAATCCAGAAGAGTTTGTGAACCTTTGAGATCCCTGAAACAAAGGACACGAAGGAGACACACCCTGAAAAAACCCTTTAAGGGAGTCTGGCCCACAATCTGAGGCCAGCTGGGGACCCCAGCCTGCCTGGATCCCAGATGGAAGCACAGGGACCCTGGAAGCAGAGGGACCCGGCTCCCAACACCACAGACACCCCCACAGCCCGACTTTCCCATCACTCACTGCCTGGTCTGCTCCCGGTTGGAGTAGGTGACATTCACCACTGCCGTCTCACTCTCGGTGTTCACTGCAGAGTAAACAGAGGCTGGCATCAGAGCAGGGAAATCTGGAGGCCCCACTATTGAATTCCAACCCCAGCCTTCCATGTTCTGAGATCAAGCAGGCATTAAACTTGGCCAGGCGTCATGGCTGACGCCTGTAATCCTAGCACTCTGGGAGGCTGAGGCAGGAGGATCGCTCAGGGTCAGGAGTTCAAGACCAGCCTGAGCAAGAGTGAGATCCCGTCTCTACTGAAAATAGAAATCAGCCAGGCAACTAAAAACATACAGAAAAAAGTAGTCGGGCATGGTGGCTCATGCCTGTAATCCTAGCACTTTGGGAGGCTGAGGCGGGAGGATCGCTCAAGGTTAGGAATTCAAGACCAGACTGAGCAAGAGAGATCCCAGTCTCTACTAAAAATAGGAAGAAATTAGCTGGACAACTAAAAATATATAGAAAAAATTAGCCGGGCATGGTGACACATGCCTGTAGTGCCAGCTACTCAGGAGGCTGAGGAAGACGGATTACTTGAGCCCAGGAGTTTGAGGTTGCTGTGAGCTAGGCTATGCCACGGCGCTCTAGCCCGGGCAAGAGAGTGAGACTCTGTCTCAAAAAAAAAAAAAAGAAGGCATTAAACTTATGAAATACTAGAATGAAGAGGCAAAAAAAAAAAAAAATTTCTCTCGAGACCGCTTTCACCTGAGCTACTGGAAAATTCAAATTAATCTTCTTGCATTTTTCTTTGGTTTCCTCACCCTGCTCCCAAGGGAGTGGGTATATAAAAGGGTGTAGCTGCCATATCAGCAGTTGTATAGCAGGGCAACCACCACCACCCACCTCCACACACACACACACACACCAACCTGGGAGTCAATTTCCCTGTAGAAAGTTAAACTAAAGTAGTGAAAAATCAACACATATTGGGTGAGATTAGCAATTTATAGAAGTAAACATCCTAAGAAAAGGTCTGCGAAGATATGGCTAAAGATGCATGGGGAACACCCAAATCCATCCTAGAGGCCTTTATATCCTCAAGGACACAGTGTATTAACCCAGCCAAATGGACTGACAGGAGTGGCTACTGTGGAGTCTAGAAGGAAAAATAAAAGAATCTATCTGCATCTTTTCCAGGAAAAAGGATTTCCTGCCTTGAGTATTTCAAACATCTTGGCAGTGAGCATGGACACATTGGGCCACCATAGCTTCAGGACACTAGCCATTAATCCCATCAAGCTCCTTAGCTCTAAACTATGAGCATCTTTTGGTTTTCATCTGATTCCTCATCTACTCTTTCCTACATAGAGGAGAATGGGCTGGCAAGGCTGATAATAGCATTTCAAGCAATCCGGGCAAATATTTTTCACTTCCAATTAAAAATTAACCTCCTCGGGCCAGGCATGGTGGCTCACACCTGTAATCCTAGCACTCTGGGAGGCAGAGGCGGAGGATCACTTGAGCTCGGGAGTTGGAGACCAGCCCGAGCAAGAGCGAGACCCTGTCTTTACTAAAAATAGAAAAATTAGCTGGGCGTCATGGTGTGTGCCTATAGTGCCAGTAACCCAGAAGGCTGAGACAGGAGTATCCCCTGAGCCCAGGAGTTTGAGGCTGCAATGAGCTACGATGATGCCACTGCACTCTACTCAGGATGACAGAGTGAGACTCTGTCTCAAAAAATAAAAAAATAACGTCTCTTATGTATCAATGTATTGTGAACGAGGGTCCCTTGGGCTTGCTCAACCTTGGGACACAAGCCTCTGCTCCCACAACACTGAGGAGAGATAAGACACTACAGTGCAGACCACTCTTCACCCCTCAGGCCTGCCCACCTTAGTGAGGAGAAAGGTTCTGCAAGAACAATCTTCCAGCGACTGGAAATACAGTAGTGAACCAACGAAACTTCTGCCTTCCCAGAGCATGTGTCCCAGTAGAGGGAGACAACAATAAGCATGATAAATAAGCAAATTCCATAGAACATTTGACAGCGATGAGTGCCATGGAGAAATAAACATCAGGCTGAAGAGGATGGAGTGGGGGCAATTTTAAATAGGGTAGATCTCACTTAGTGACATCTAAACAGACTCAAGGACTTCCTTTATTGTCCAACAAAGTCAAACATTCCCATACTATTCTCTCCCGGTAGCAGATACCCTTCCAGATACCGCTCCCCACCTCCCCGGTGAGCCTTGGATAAATTTGAACTGGTGTTGACTTCTGCTGCAGTTCTCAGTGAAGCTCAGCATGCACTTGCTCCCAAGCCACTGCTCAATCTTACTCTCTATTTGCCCAGGAGTGACTTATTCATTAGTCAAAGCTGTGAACGGTACCGGGCAGTGGTTATCAGTGGGTCCATTTGTGTCCTGGTATTTATGATAACAGGCGAGCTACAGGATTAGGGCAGGTTAGAGCCTGTTTGATAGATTCAGCACTTTACCTTCGGGCAGGCGAAGATTCTCATCATTTATAATCACTTAGAGCTTGCCCCTTTCCACAAAGAATTTGGAGATGAATATTTAAATCTCAAAAAGTGAGATTTCTTGAGATCTCCAAACCTTAACCAGTATCATGTCTACCTAAAGACCACCTTATGTCCAACCAAAACCACTCCGCATTTTATTGAGGCTTATTTCCTCGGAAAAGAATGTGTAATCTTCATAATGGAGAAACCTCCAAAAAAAAGCAAACTTTTTATGACCTAGAATTCCTTATTATTTTTCCTTCTGTGGGCCCACTCTTCATTGATTTTTCCTACCCATCGAACTATATTAACTAAGTAATAAATTCTCTGCTTTTCATTTTAATTAACCAAAGACATAGGCAACTGCCAATCAGAGCTTCTAACAAGAAAGTAATGACCAGTTGACTATTTCAGCCAAAAACAAGAAATAATGAAGCTTTTAAAGTAAAAGGGCTACAGACTTACCGAGGTTGAATGCACAATTTCTATTCTTAAACTATTTCTAAAATCTTGGGGCATCCATTTCTACCTTGGTTGATCCCTAAGAGCCTAAAGATTCCATGTTGGGAAGGAGTGACTTTGTTCAAGCTGTCTGCTAAACAGAAGAGAAACCTAGTTCCAGTGCCAAGTAGCGGAGCCAAAGCCAAGGACAGGTGTCCGGTCTCCAAGGCCAGTGTATCTCCCTCTGTCTTTCTCCTTTTTTTGGTCTCCAGGTAGATTCGATCGTGGAAAGTGAAGCAGAGCAGGTCCCCCAAATACCCTCCTCACCCGGCCCACAGCCCACTCTTACCTTGCTCGCAGCTCTCTACTGTACCATACTGAGCCAGTAGGCTGTCCAGGACCTAGAAGCATGGAGGAAGGAGGAAAGGTACTCTGAGCATCCCAGGAGTATTGCAAAGTAGCCAATGGACACCTCATACCCCAAAGCAGTGGGCACCAGCAGAGCCACAGGTAGGGGCTGAGTATTATTACCTGTTCAGTTTGCCCTTTCTGAGGTACTAACGCTGAGGGGTATCTGGAATGTACTTGAGCTATGTGCATAAAGGGCTTTTGGGAAAGCAGAACTGCGCTACCTGGGTTCTACATCGACTTCTGCTGTCACCAAGTTTAGGGCTCAGGGAACACCCTTTCCACCTCCCTAATGCTTCTTACTGCTAGGACATCCCAAAAGGTGGAGTTCTGGATTAAGGGTGAGACCCAATGGGGACATTCTAGCCCAGACCAGGACCTCCCCAGCCATTTCTGCCTATTCAGGCAGAATGATGCAGATTTCCTTCCTAGGCTCCACTATCCAACCCATTCATTGAGTTTCCCTCAAACTTACTTCCCATCGGAGCTGAGGTGGAATATTTCGGATCTGAATTTTCCGACTCCTGAAATTAAAGAGGGAACAGAGTTAGAGAAAGCTCTGGATGTTAGAGGATGCTTCAGGATCCTGTGACCTTAATTTCTAATCTTTGTCCCAGTTTCTTTCTCCCTACCTTCTGCTCACCAATACCACAGTCTTAGAATCTAAGAATGGTAACCTCTTAGGAATGGAGTAGGGATGCCTCACTTAAGAGATCAAAATTAAGAGGCCGGGCGCGGTGGCTCACGCCTGTAATCCTAGCTCTCTGGGAGGCCGAGGCGGGCGGACTGTTTGAGCTCAGGAGTTTGAGACCAGCCTGAGCAAGCGCAAGACCCCGTCTCTACCAAAAATAGAAAAGAAATTAATTGGACAGCTAAAAATATATAGAAAAAATTAGCCGGGCATCATGGCTAATGCCTGTAGTCTCAGCTACTTGGGAGGCTGAGGCAGAAGGATTGCTTGAGCCCAGGAGTCTGAGGTTGCTGTGAGCTAGGCTGACGCCACGGCACTCACTCTAGTCCGGGCAACAGAGTGAGACTCTGTCTCAAAAAAAAAAAAAAAAAAAACCCACAAAAAAGAGATCAAAATTATTATCCATGCTACCACAGATAAGAATGCAGAATCAGACGCAGCAAGCATCCAGGTAACACAAATCCCTAAAAAAAATCACAGCTGTTTTGTTTGTCTCACTATTTTCTCACTCATTCCTTTATTCAGCAAGCATGTTACCACTACTCTGTTCCAGGCACTAGAAATACAAGCTAAATACGACATAATTAATAATTAATTAATCTAACAACTATTTAGTTGGTATCTACTTCACGCAGTACTTTGTTCCACATGCTGGAGACACAGCAATCAAAGAAAACAGACAAAATGCCTGGCTTCGAGGTGCTCAGTTTATTAGGGGAGACGTCATATGCAAAGCACAGCAGGATGACGGTGCAGGGGGTAAGCCTTTGGCACGGATAGGGATTTCAACCTATGTTCCACTTACCAGCACTGATCTTAAAAGATTATTTAATTTCTTTGAGGCTCAGCTTCCTCCTTTGTAAAACAGGGAAATTACCTATTCACGGAGTGGTAGGTGATGTTAGGAAATATTTATAGAGTTTAGCAAAAGGCTTGGACTCAGTACTTCAACTGTGCGAATAGGTGCATCTGTAATATATCAGTGGATGGGAGTGATTAATGAGTGATAAACGGCACATAACTCAGTGTAATGAACACCCCCCCATCCCAGTTAACTATATGGTACTTTCTTCTTATCTTTTCCCATCTTTTCCCATTTTAAAATGCCTCTTAAAAGTTGTAATTTTCCTGGAGGAAGGCTTTCAGGTTCAAGGTTGACTCCCAGGGCAACTGCTCACCTCCCAAATCAATGCCCAAATCCCTGGGTTTAAGACTTTTAAATTGACTTGATGTGTTGGTCAATTATCACTGATGTCTTTGTATATCCTTAATCACAAACCCTTAGTTCAAGGAGAAGGTCCAAGAAATTCCAGTGGCTAGAACAAAAACTGAACTAGAAAGTAAGTTAACCTGCCTTAACCTGTCCAGATTAAGCCACTTAAGATTCAGGCCTCAGTATTCCCACCTGATAGGCAGTGGGGACTGTGCCAGCTCAAGCCAAGCTGGGGGGAGGAGGGTATCGAAACACAAGGGACCAGGGAAAGGGGATGCTAAAGTCCTAGCTGTGAGTGTGTCACCCTTGGCTGTCCTGGGCCAGCTCACTTCACCCCTCAAATGTCTCCAGCTGTAAAATGGAATAAGCAGGGTCTCTAAGATCCATCCTAACTTGAAAATTCTGTGTGGAGAGTCTTTATCCTTAAAATATGTTAAGGAAATCTCTTCCTGGGATGAAGTAACTTGGAGAAGAAAGGATGTAAGTGTTTAAGAGAATCTTTGTGCCTGTCTTCTTTGGTCTGCCCATCAGCTTGACCTAAGGAGGTCAGATTATAGCAGACAGAATAGTGCAGATCAAAACCAAATCCAGTTCCAGGTCCTCACATCCCACCAGGCCACTTTTTTGTGATTCCATTCATTGGCCAAGTTGGGAGCACCACATCTGCCCTTGTGAGTGATTCCCCACACAACTCCTTTGGTGACCAAATGGACAGACTGAAAGTGCAAGAACCCTCACAATAAAGGCCATACTGCTGGAGAGTTGGGAGAACAAAATGATCACACCACTGGAAGACTGAGAACACTGACCTAAGCTTAACACCCGTAACAGGTATTGCCCACTCGCAGTGAGCACTTCTGGATGAGGGGCAGGGTGGTGGGGGCTGCCTGCCTGGGAGTTCAAACCAATAAGGGCCTACATCAACCCCCGTAGCTTAGCAGCCCAGTTTGAAGTGTAATCTAAGGTCAAAGGTCAAAAATTCCCTCACTTGGAACTCCCAGTTTTAGGGACTTTCTTTTCATTGGGGTCTGAGAAAGGAGGGAAGGAGGGTGGCAATGTTGAAATCAAATCTCTGCTGGGATGTTAATCCATATCCTGAAAGCAATGGCAGGCAGATTGTCTGGAATGTCTGGAATGTTCCAGGAGAGGGAGGGGGGAGGAGGGCAGGGCCACCCAACCAATGAAAGAAAAGACGTCCTGGCAGCCCTCCCCCACCCCCAACCAGCAGAGACTCACCCAGCCCTCCAGGGCACACACCCCACCCTGGGAACCCACTCCAGGCCCCTCCAGGCCTCCTTCCGGCAAAGCCCCCAGCCCTGATTAAAACACAACAGGCAGGGCAGGGAGGCACAGAGGCCATGAAGAACCTTTGTCTTTTAAGCCCTTGGCCTGGTTTCTATTAAGTATGGTGCTACCTAATTTCTTTCAGGCCCAAAGCACATGGGGCACTGCTGAGAACTATAACCCGCATTCCCTTTCCTAGGTCTCTGTCTCATTCATTCCACACACACACAGAGAGAGAGAAGGCCCAGTGTGGGCTGGGCCAGAGTGCGCTGAGGACTTGGGAAGAGCCAGTGGGAAGCTAAGAGCACCCTGGCTGGTTACTTCCTAGCTCTGTGCCTTAGTTACCTCCTGTGGAACTTGGATGAGGCTTTTGTGAGGTCTTAAAAGACAAGATGTGTGAAGCAGGGTGCCTGCCAGGTAGTAAGTGCTCAATCCATGACCCAGTCTCTGGAGGCAGGTGTCCAGACCAGCATGCAAAGAGGCAGGCAGGCAGGCAGGGCTAACAATGAGTCCCTTAGCAGGGATGGTAAGAGTTGTTAAAGTATTTAAAGACTTCAGTAGTGAAGGGAAAATAGAGGGAAATACCACTGCCTTGAGTCCAGTCCAGCAGACCAGCTCCTACCAGGGTTGAGCAGTGTCTTTGCCCACAGGTAATAGGGCAATACCCCCTGAGCACTTTCTATATTCCAACAGCCATCGTTCAGAAAAGGAAGAGAACTCCCAGAGTTCATTAACTCCCCTCACCCTCCTGTAGCTCATAAATCTGTTTATTGAAAGAATGAAGCTGCCAGCCCTTGGCAATAATGGCAACGGTTGCACCAGCCTAGTTATTTCCCTGGGTGTCAACACGCTGTGGTTTCTGGTGCCCTCCGCCTGCCCTGATCCAGAGTAGTTATCGGGTCCTACGGGGTGGCAACTAGAGGACCCACCTCTCTAACGCTGCCAGGCCAAGCAGAGGGCATGAGGGCCACAGGGACTGAGTGACCATCCTTTGAAAACGCAGGGGAGATTCAGGAGAGGGTAGAGGGAGAAAGCATCCTTGCCACAGCCTAAGGGGCTAAGTAGGAAGTAAGATTTAGGAAGCACAGACAGGGAGCTGGGCCTGGGATAAGGCTGAGAATTCTCCCTGGCCTGGGAGCTCTCTCATCCTTTCACACTCAAGAGTTCAGAGAATTGTCACTGACTTGGGACTGCAGGGGAAGGAAACCAGGTCACAACAGGGAGGAGCCTAACTTTAAAGGAAGGGAACATTCAGGGAATACTAGAGCGGTGCTTACCAGATGCCAGGCTCTGAGATTCATCGTCTCATATAACCCTTCCATCACCCACGAAGGTGGCACCTGGCCTGTTTTACAGACCAGGGCCCTGAGATGGGGAGGTTGAGCCACTAACTAGCAGGAACCAGTATATGAACCCAACGTCTGTCTGATTCCAGGCTCTCTGCACTGACCCTCTATTGCCTTTTTGATGGCATGAAGGAGACAAAAAGCCTTTGCCAAAGTACTCTCATGTTAGGCAGAAAATACGGAAGAGTTCACACAACACAGTGAACAGTGGGCCTGCTGCATGGGTGTTGCTATCCAATAAGTCAAAACATCCCACCTATAATTCTTTAAGCTATTAACTTGTTTTTGCAGCTGCACATTTCCACAGTTAGTTGAACAGTGATCCTATGGCATACTGAACACCGATTAGATATCTGATGACATCGAGACGTTATCGTTCATCTTTTAAAATCATACTGCAATTTGTAAAGTTCTTATATTTTAGAAATACACATTGAAATAATTAAAAATAAAATGACATGTGTAGGCCAGGCGCGGTGGCTCATGCCTGTAATCCTAGCTCTCTGGGAGGCCAAAGGGGGCGGATTGTTTGAGCTCAGAGTTCGAAACCAGCCTGAGCAAGAAGCGAGACCCCGTCTCTACTAAAAATAGAAAGAAATTAATGGGACAACTAAAAATATATAGAAAAAATTAGACGGGCATGGTGGCGCATGCCTGTAGTCCCAGCTACTCGGGAGGCCGAGGCAGAAGGATAGCTTGAGCCCAGGAGTTTGAGGTTGTTGTGAGCTAGGCTGATGCCACGACACTCTAGCCCAGGCAAAACAGTGAGACGCTGTCTCAAAAAAAAAAAAAAATGACATGTTTAGGATTTGCTTCGAAATAATCAGGGGATGGGGAAAAATGAAAACATACCGGATTAATTGGTAATTGTTAGATCTAAGTGACTGGTGGTACGAACCGGGTTTCTTACATTATCCTTTCTACATGTTTGTATTTCTTTCCACAATAAAAAGGTAAAAACAAAAACAAAATAAAGGTAATTTTAGCTCACCCAGTTCTGAAGTCAAAGGTTCCAAAATAATAGAAATTCATTAAGACTAGTCTGAACTAACGCTTTCCTATTGGTGGGTTTTTTTTTTTCTTTTTTTGAGACAGAGTCTCACTGTGTCACCCAGGCTAGAGTGCCATGGCGTCAGGCTAGCTCACAGCAACCTCAGACTCCTGGGCTCCAGCAATCCTCCTGCCTCAGCCTCCCGAGTAGCTGGGACTACAGGCATGTGCCACCATGCCCGGCTAATTTTTTCTATATATTTTTAGTTGTCCAATTAATTTCTTTCTATTTTTTTTAGTAGAGACGGGGTCTTGCTCTTGCTCAGGCTGGTCTCGAACTCCTGAGCTCAAACAATCCGCCCGCCTCAGCCTCCCAAAGTGCTGGGATTTCAGGTGTGAGCCACCGTGCCCGGCCCTATTGGTGTTTTATTTAGCAAGAATTCATAACCTGGTGAGGAACTTACCAGGGGCTAAGAGATGTGGGCTGGGGTCCGGTGGAGGAAGGAACAGATGTACTAGATGGGACTCTGTCAGAATGAGGCCTCCCCAGAGGGCAGACTGTACATGGGAAACAGGGACCCCAGGTCTTGGGGGTAAGAGGGGCTGAAAACAGCCCCTGAGAGTGAGATTTTTCTAATCCTCTGCAAACCTGCTCCTTCTTTCTGCTTTCATACATAGAAGGGAGGGTGCCATCTTCAATCATGTTGATGGCCTCACCTCTCTGGAGTGACGAGTTCCTTTAAACCAGGGTGGGGCAAGCCAGTTGAAGGCAAGGAGGAGAGTGAGGAAGGCAGCAGCAGGTTTTGGAATCTTTTCAAGTTTGGGGCCCCTAATCCTTCCAGGGCCCCTGGCATGAGTCAAGCCTGGACTTTCATCTCTGGCAGAGAAGTAGGATTAAACTGGGATCTTCAGATTAGATCCTTCACCTCCACCCCTCCCCCAGGCCAAGCTTCCGGCTCCATGTGCGGTCCTGGGCAAGTCAAGCCCTCAACTCTCTGGACCTCAGTTTCTCGTATCTAGGAAACAAGGAGTAGGGTTAGTCCATCTTACAGGGTCTTGTGTCCCCAGACAAGGATCAATCCTGTCTACCCACAGGGAAACACTTTCTTAATTAGTGATTTTCTGTGCACTAATGGTCTGAATAACTGGTTCTTAAGCTTTCTTTCTTTCTTTTTTTTTTTTTTGAGAAGGTTCCCGTTGGGAATGTGATGAAAAGCAAGAACACACCACCAGAAAAATGCAAACAATTTGCACACAATTTCAAGATTTCAGGGGTTAATAATGAAGACTTTGGAATCCATCCATAACCCCAAAGTTTAGGTACACTCCCCTGCTCCTCGGCCCCCATCCACACGTTTAATTTCATCCCAATGATGTCCATGTCTTCAGTCAAGCTCCCAGGCATCTCAAAACATGGGGAAGGAACTAGCCCAAGGCCATTGGAAACAAAGCTAGCCCGGGGAGTGGGGCTGGGGTGACAACTCAGATGCTGGAAGAGTGAGAAACAAAGATGTTTAAACCTGCAGAAACACACCGCTTAACCTAACAGGTATCAACTTCTAGTCAGTGGTCAAAAAGCCGGCTACGGTTTCTGGAGAGACTCCAACTGCTCGGAGCCATTCATTCCACAGATGTTACCTTGGCAGCTACTATGTGCTGGGCCTGCACTGTCCACACAGGAGCCACTCAAGCACGTGTGGTTGCGGAGCACTGGCAATGTGGCTAGTGCAACTGCGGAACCAAAGTTTTCAATTTTATTTAATTTTAAGTGTTTACATAATTTAACTTTTTTTTTCAACTGTAAACTTTATGAAGTCTAAACAACTTCATAAAGTTTATAAGACTGTGTCTAAACTTTGGGGTTAGCATCTGAAATTTGGAATGAGCTCTAAAATAAAGTACAAGCTGGATTCCTAAGACTTTAGGACCCCCCTAAAAGATAAAATGTCTCATTAATAATTACTTACATTGATTGCATATTGAAATAATTTTTCGATATACTTGGTTAAACGTATCTTTTAAATTAACTTCACCTGTTTCTTTTTTAATGCGGCTATTGGAAAATTAAAACTTTAGGTAAGTGGCTCAGATCCCATTTATATCAGACATAGCCGGGCATTGAGCTACCTCACTGAGCACAGAGTGACATGCACAGGCTCCTGCTCTCCCAGAGTTTACAGTCCAGCAGGGAACCCGGTTTAGTTTGTTGTAAGAGAAGAGAATGAACAAGGTTAACTGGGGAGAGGAGGGCTGTCCACCGGACCCCTTCAGAAGTGGGTGATTTTGTGACTATTCAGCAAGAGGGACCCATGTGGCTGACACTGGAGCAGAAGCACCCTCCCAAAGCTGGCCCCCTCCCAGCTGTTCCTCCTGACTGTAAGTTGCCCAAGTGCCAATCTCTGTCTTTTCCAGAAGATCACCGCTGACTCAGTCCTTCCTCTCCACCCCTCCTTCTTATCCCTATAGGGTGGAGAGGTGGTGGAAAAAAAAGAAAAATAATTGTCCAGGAAAACTTCTGAAGGGGGCGGACCTGGCACGCTTCAGGCATGGCAGTAGCTGAGAAAGGGGGCGGGGCCGGGGAGGGGAGGAGAAGCTGGCGCCATGCCCAGGGCTCTGTGCCAGGCTGATCCAGAGGCAGGGCAGCCAGACAGGCGGGCAGTCGAGTGGCAGGCGGGCAGGGGTAGGGGCTGGAAAATACTGACCTACTGGGAAGCGTGGGACCAGGCAGAGCAGATGCCACCACTAAGAAGAAACCCACTGTGGGGGGAACTGGGAGGCCAGAACACCACTAGAACACCTCTGTGACACTGTGCACAAGGTCTTTTAAATGTATTTGGCACACGTGTGCATGCACACACACCCCTTAACCCATCACCAAGAAGCTCCAGTTCAAGAAAATCAGATGCACACATGGAGGCAGAAAGGAGAGGGGTAAGCCCAAGTCTGCAAGGATCCTAAATAGTCACTCTCACTTCATACACGGAGAAACTGAGGCTCAGAGAAGGGAACAGACTTGTCAGCTTGGAGGTAGGACTAGAATTCAGCTCTTCTCCTAGGTTGTTTGTGCTCATTTCACCAAATTATGCTGCTTTCTCTCTGAAGGGAAGTGTTAATACAGCAGAAGCTTGCATGGCCCCACGTCAGTAGCAGGAAAAGTGCCCATATTCTATATGGCTAAGTGCGTGCCAACTGGCTTTTACTGCATGCGGCTCTAATTTGGGCACAGGATCTAACTTGCAGAAGAGCTAACTACCCTATAATACGGCTGGATGGCTGTCAGATTTGTTAGCAGGGTCAAACGGTAGTCACCAAAAGTTTTCATCTTGCAAAATGTCATCTAGGTCTAGGGTAGGCAAAGCAGCAAAAGTGTGCAAGGTGTGAACGGGTGGTAGAAAGCAAAACTTTGCTCAATTCACATATCTCGGAAATAAATGCTTTAACAAGCAAGCCCCCAGGTATTTTTTCTTGCCCATCTGGGCAGCACCAGGAGGCCAAAACAGAAGCTCTGGGATAGCCCAGATCTTTCTAGACAAATCCAAGTCTGCCTGGGCCAACTGCTACCCTCTCCCGGCAGCTAGCTGTCTGCCTAGACTCTTGCCCTTTAACCTTAGAGTGGTTCCTGAAGGAGACCTGGAGCAAAGAGATGGGGGAGGGGGGAGATGTGGAGAAACTACAATAAACCTTAAGTGTGGGGACAAATGGAACAAGGTGACCCAATGTGGGCAGTACAGTTGAGCCTTCCCGCTGGAGGCAGAGATGTGGGGGGCTGGAGAATTAACCCTTGGGGACATTGCTCACCATCCCTCTCTGGCTGGCAGTGGAAGAGTCTCCAGGATCTTCTTTGGGGCGAGGAAGGTTAATAAGCTCTGACAGAGGAAAAGCTGAAGGGAGGGCAGAAAGAACATCTCCGGTCCCAGCCTCACCTCGCTGGAGCTGCTGGCTTAGCTCCGGCCGTGACGGTGTGAGCATCCCTCCAGAGAGCTGAAGAGCCCACTGGTCGCAGCACTCTGGGGCCCAGAAACCCGGCTGAGGATGGAGCTACTGCATCCTCAGGGATGGCTGGGAAACGGAGAGACGGGAGTCTCTCCTCAGAGGGGAACAGCGAGTTTGAACAGCCCAGCTCCTCAAGACAAGGATTTTGAGGTGTAAATATGGAAAGGAAACTAGATCTGCCTCAAAAGAAATCAGTCTTCTGCAACTCCCAACACTGCTCTGAGAAAAAGACCCTACTGGAAACAGAGTGGTCCTTGGAATCCTTAGTGTTCCCTGCGTAAGGATGATAATGTATCTGGATATATACATTTAAAAAATAACTTAATCTCTCCTATTAGTCTAGAGAACCTCTGGTTGTGTCCCTCGAGGGATCCAACAGAGACCTGTTGGTGGTCAGAAACCTAAGGAGATGGGTGTTTGTGTCTTCCTAGCGGCACAGTTCTTCACCAGAACAGCTCTCCTGGCACAGGGATGCCCTTCCTGAGTTCGGCCTGGCTTGGGGTGGGGCAAAATACCCTGTCTGTAGAGGTCTTTCTCCCCAGGCCAGGGATTCTGTCTGAGTGGATTGACGGTGCCCTCTCCAAGATGGTTCGACCCATCCTCGGGCAGGAAAGGGCAGGTCTCTACGAGCCAAGAGGCCTCCAAGAGGCCGTAGGCCGCGCGCGCAAGGCCTTCCAGGGTTGGGGAGCGGCGGGCGGCGGCAGGGCGGGCAACTGAGGAGGAGGAGGAAGGAGGAGGAGGAGGAGAGGTGCCTGGAAGGGCGGCGGCAGCTGGGGCTGGGGGAGGGGAATGCGCCGCGGCCTGCCCGGCTGAGGCGGGCGCCGCCTGCGCCCCGTGGGGCGGCCCCTTCCCCAGCCGCTCTCACCTCACCCTCCCACCCCAGGCTCTGGGTGGGCTGAGACTGCAGAGCGCTAGGAGGGGGACAGAAGATGCCCCCGCTGCCTCTGCTGCAGGGCTCAGTACAGTCCAGAATGTTCTGCCGCCAAAGACCTCTTGGTACCCCGACTCGCTCCAAACCTGTCCAGCGGGGCTCGGGGCCCTCGGCTACCCGAGCTGGGCCCCGAGGGGGAGGGGACCCGCGCCGGGGGCTGTTGGGTGGGGGTGGGGACCAGGACTTTGCCCTTTGTCTCTCTCCAGAGCCACCGGCCGGCAGAAACCCGACCCCATGGCGAAGCCAGGCAGCCAGCGAGGGCCAGGCTCCCCCTACGGGGTCCTTTAGTAAATCCAGACCCGACCTCCCTGTGGTCAGGGCCGTGACTGAGGTGGTCCTGTGGGGGAGGGGGCTTCCCGCCTGCACACAGGCCTGCAAGCATTTAAGTGGGAACCGGTTGGGGGTAGGGAGCCGGCTAGAGGCTGGAAGTGGGGCCGGGGCCGCAGAAGCTGGAGGGGAGAAAATGGCCCGGGAGGCGGCATTCCTTAGAGACCTCGGCTGGGCTGCGGGAGGAGGCAGGCCGGGGCAGGGAGGCCTCCCACTGAGAGGCCTGGGAGTGGGGAGGGGGCACGGAACTTAGGAGCCTTCCGGAGCCTGGAGAGAGAAGAACCCTCTCCTCTCCTCTCCTCTCCTCCCCGGGCAGGTCCCCACCGCCTTCTGGGAGGCCCTACACTGAGTTACACGTAGAAGAGCCACACTCGCCCCCAAGTACAGTAGGCCATTTGTCTAGGGGTGAGAACGACCTGTCAGCCCTTTTGGGGTGTCATCACTTAATGATCTTATTAATAACTCACCTTTGCATAGCACTTTAGAGTTTACAAAGTACTTCTTTACACACACCCTCTCCTATGAACCTGAGTGACCTGACCTCAAGAGACTGACTTGAGCCTCTCAACAACAAAGAGAGACTGAGAATATTATTATTTTCATTCTGCAGGTCAGAAAAGAGGCTTAGAGAAGTCAAGTGACTAGCCTAAGGTGACACTAGCCAGATAAATGTCACTACATCATGCAGGAAAAAAAGGAAAATGGGTTCTTGCTCCTTAGAAACTAACATGTATAAACTATGAATTATGATTCTGTAGGCATGTAACAAAGGTCAACTCTTTGTCCCTTCCTCCAGGGAGGAGGGAGGAGGGAGAAGGGAGGGGAGGGGAAGCATCTCAATCCCTGCCCTTTCCCCCAAGCTCCCATTTTCCCCTGGGTTGAACCCAAACAAAAGGGGGGGGCGGGGAATCAGCCAAAAGCTCCAGCCCTGGTGCCTTCAGAAGTGTCAAAGGATGGAGGCTCTTAGAACTCAAAATACTTATCCAGCTTATTTCATGAGGTCTCTGGAGATGGGGGAAGATTCAGGTGAGGAAACAGAGGCCCAGAAAAAGAGAAACTAACCGCACATCCCACAGCTTACACATCTGGGAAAGGCAAGGCTGAGACTGGTCCCTAAATCCTAACCCCACTCAGGTCGTTCTTTCCTCCACTTCGCTCAGCTCCCTCACTGTGGGTTATTCCATTCCAGCAGCAGAACTCTCATTTCCCATCTTAGCTATCCAGACAAGGGGAGAAGGTTTAGATCCATTTATCTCAATTTTCTTCAACCACTCAAGATGGCCTGAAAATGGCAACCTCGCGAGGAAAATACAATGCAAAGCAGGTATGAAAGGCCAAGGGGAGGAAGGAGGCTCAGAGCAGGGAGGAGTTCATGTTAGGCATGTTTTTATTTGCTAAGCTCTTTTTTCTCCTCCAAAAAAGCTCAAGAAAAACTCAACCTCTCTGAGTGCTACAGGATCACCTGGTTCCCTTGTTCTAAGAACGTGTGAAAGTATGTCCTTGGCTAAGTTCTTCTTCTACAGTTTCTTCTGTAGAATGAAGATAATACCTTTTGGGTTCTTACTGGGATTCAGTGAAGTAACAGTGCCAAGCTCTGAGTAGACAGATACTCAATAAATGCTCCTATAATTATAGAAGGAGCTCGTTTGACCCTCATCACCTTGCACAGTGCTCAGGGACAAAGAAGATGTTCAGTGAGGGAAATAAACAGGGACAGCCGCTCTGCCTACCTGAGAGCCTCATTTCCGTGACTTCTTGCTGCCCTCCGTCTTCTAAATGAATTGTCTGCCCAAAAACAGTTCACACACACATGGCTCTTAATCCACTCCTGTTTTTTCTGCCTAGGCTCCAAAACCCAGCTTAGTGCCAAGCTTCCATCCTTTCTGAGTTGCTGAAGTTGTGGGCCTCCAATGTTAGTGCATGGACTCCTGGCTTCTGAGTTGTCCCTCAGCTTTTCCCGGATCTTAGGTGAAAGCTTTTCCTGGATCTGAAGTCCCTGCTGGAGGACAGGGACTTCATCTTATACCTCCCTCTTTTGAGAGACTCCTTCTCTTGACCTCTATACCTCCCCCTCCCCACCTCAAAAAGGAGACCCAATAATGCTAAATAAAGACCCAATAAATAATCAATATTTTATGCAGGAGAGGGGATCAGGCAAAGGCTCCCATTTTCTTTAGGGTAAAGAGGTAATCACCATGTGTGAAAAGGCAAAACTGGCATTTTAAATGGCCATTTTTTGAATCCCAGCACTACTAGTCACTGAAAATGGCCAGGAAAGGGGAAATAAGGAATTACTGAATGGGTACATAGTTTCAGTTTTGCAAGATGAAGAGAATTCTAAAGATAGATGGAGGTGATGGTTGCATAACAATGTGAATCACTTCACTGTACACTTAAAGATGGTTAAGATGCTAAATTTTACCTTTTGTGTATTTTATAATTAAATATTTTAAAAATACTTCCCCTACTTTTGGCTTGGTACGGTGGCTATGTCTGTAATCCCAGCACTCTGGGAGGCCGAAGCAGGAGGATTGCTTGAGGTGTCAGGAGTTTGAGCCCAGCCTAAGCAAGAACAAGAACCCCTCTCTACTAAAAATAGAAAAATTAGCCAGGTGTGGTGGTACACACCTGTAGTCCCAGCTACTCGGGAGGCTGAAGAAAGAGGATCGCTTGAGCCTAGGAGTTTGAGGTTGCAGTGAGCTATGATGATACCACTGCACTCTACCCAGAGTGAAAGAGTGAGACTGTCTCCAAAACAAACAAACAAACAAAAAAACCCTCCTACTTTGGATTGAGCAAATAAAAATTTTAAAAGGAAAAAAATACCAAGGATAAAGGGGAAAAACCTAAATGCTTCCAGAGAAAAATCATATGATAAATTATATTTCTTCCCATCTCCACTATAAGACCAAGGCCTTTCACTTGTTCCCTGTTGTATTTCTAGTACCTAGCAAAGGACACGTCACGCAATAGTAGACTCTTAATAGAAAAAGTAAATGGATGAATGCATGCACGCATGAATGAACTAATGCATGTTTACAGGTACCAATCTTTGCAGCAATATGCAAGCTATCACAGAAGTCGGCACCATCTTGTTAAATATTTTCTCCTGAGGCTTTTGGTTGTAATTATTTATTTATTCTTTTACAAACATCTGAAAACTGAGAAATATTATTTTTAAATTATTTTTTAAATGGCCAATGACTAAGTGACAAGGACCCCACACACTCTCCCAGGCTAAAGTTGCTGACCGTGGGAATTTTAAGAGGAGAGCAAAGGAGCTTGGGCCTAGACAGTCGGCATTCCTCTTTTAGTTAGAAGTTAAAAGGAAACTACACATTCAAGATGGCCAGCAAGAGGGGCAAGGGAAGGAGAGTGAAACAAAGAATTATCTCAGAGATATGAGCAGTCTGTGAAGATCATTTTGTTCCACCCCCCTGCAGACCCCCAGAGCTCATTCTGGACAGAAATCAGTCTACCTTGTTCGAAAAAGCCAACAGAAGCAGCATCTGTGGATCAAATGGTAATAATCACAGGGAGGAAGACACAATAGATAAGATAACTTCACTCAGCTAGATTTTCCTTTCTTTTACATTAAATAAAAAGTTGCTGGAATGGACGCTTAACAAGAGCACATTTTTCTGAACCCAGCTGCTTCCCCAGCCAACATCCTAGTACATCTAGTTCTAGCTCGGAATACACTGGCTGCAGCCACGACAGCCACGTCTCTCTGTGAAGAATCAGCTTTGCCCTTTAATTTAGGGCTCCATCTCCAAATCCTGCCAAAGCAACTGGTCTCTATTACAGTTGGACTTCTCCTCTGAAGCAACTTAGAGACCTTGAGGAGGAAGTAGAATAAATACTTCTAACTTTGAATAGACATCCTCAACAAGTTTACTCCACCCAACAGTCCCCATTTCAGTTCCTATCTCCCCTCTTTTTCTCCTCCTCAGAGTCCCTAATGGAAAGTTGACAAGCCCCAAGCAATCCCAAATGCCACTCCAGAAAGAGGCAACACACATCATTCCACATAAACTAATTGTAAAACCCTTTATGGTAACTGATTAAAGTCACAAGCCTGCTAAAGGGCAAAAAGCCACATCCGGATGAGAAGCCCTTCCCCTTCCCACCCCGGTAAAGAAAAGGTTCAATGCTCATTCCCTAGGCAGGGGCTGTGGGCATGTGCGTGCACCAACCCGTGTGCCCGTGGTGCGGTGTGCACCCTTTGAGCCGGGAGGGATGAAAAGAGAAAGCGGGCATGAAGGTGAATTCTGGGCTCATCTTTGGGGGCTGTTTCCAGACCAGGGAGAGAATATGAGGCCACTACAAGGGCAGAAGAAGGAGGGAACAATGTATACAGTCATCTTCCGGGCATCCAGGATCCCCAATGCCAGAATGCCTACTTTGTCAGCTTACCAAGAGCAGAATATTAAGACAAACATACCCACCTCACACCAGAAGGGGGGTGCTGCTCTCATTCCTTCCTTCCTTCCTTCCTCAGACAGATCCCCAAGAGGATTCACACAGTCCCCTTCGTCCTGAATTCTTACAACACCTACCTTATCTGCAGTTAGGGTGGTTCCCCTCTCACCAGTATCCTACCTTACACGCACCTTTGACAGTAGCCCTTTAGTGTGAAATTTCAGTAGGAATCTGGCCCAGGTTTAAGGCATCAATGACAATAGAATAAATGGCCCGTTTCCCCTAACGAACAATTAGTAGCGTACTCCACCATCTTTGCCTCATCTCCCCAAGCCATTTTTTCTTAGAGGATGGGCAAGAGATGTAGTGGGGTGGGGAGTGGAGGTATTATGATCTAGGAGGGGCTCTGGGGGGTTGCCCTGGTAAGCTTCATTTCCCTTCCCCAAAAAGTAGCTTTTCTGTTTTGCATACAGGTAGTTATCAAAGCACCCTAACACATTCCCTTCAACATGCCTATCCATCATTGTTCCACATAAAATACTACCAAATTCACATTAAGTACGCTTAAATACCTTAATCCAGTGCCTTAGATACATGCTCCAAGCTGACACATACAGACACACAGTACAAAGAACCACTCATGGACGCATTTTCAGGCATCTATACACTGAATCAGTTCTGATTCTCATTGAGCTAACCACGGCTGTATGGGTCAGGGCAGGGTAGGGCAGAGAACTGTAAAGCTTCCAAGAACACACAACAGCCAGGGCAGGAGGCAAAGAAGTCAAGGTCTACAACAAAATAATAATGATAACGATAACACTACTGTGTACTACCATAAGCATTTTACAGTTACAAAGATTGAGCTCTTGCTTTTAAACATTTAATTTTCCTGGGAAGAAGACCCTTCCTCCAGACCCCTGTGGAAGATTAGTAAGAGACCTAGAATCCGTCCTAAGACTGACCTAACAGAGCCTTCTCCTTCCTTGAGCCTTAAGAATCTTAAATGATTCCTATTCTCCTCATTCCTCTTGCCAAAGAACTCAGACCGCATAAACAACCCTTACACATAAATTTCTGAATTCTCTGATTTCTCCGCTTACAGATGCTAACTATATCCAATCAACCAAACTATCCAATCAAATTTCACTCAGACTTAACATTTGCCATTTCAAGTGGCCAAAACATCTGGATGATTAATTTTTTTAACTGAATTTGATTCAAAATGAAAAAAAAAAGTCTGAAGTCCTCCTTAACCCTCTTTTCCTAAGGAAATGGGGAAAGAATTAACTAGAATTCACTGAACAGACATGATTGAAAGGGAAAGAGCAAACGGAGAGATCCCCACTTCTCCTGCTTCCTCTATCAGCTGACTTTTCTCCACAACCCTCCTCTAACCTATGAGCAAAATTCCCAGCCATCCCATATCAGACATATCCCTTATATGTCTTCCGGCTAACAAAATGCCACTTGTCGAATAACCAGAGTTGTCCTAAGAGGTCTTGAAAATATCTGCACAATCCAGTCAATTATTTTAATCATCCAGCTGTTTGCTCTGTATTTCGTTCAAAAGCAGTTTACTGGCGGGGTGCGGTGGCTCACACCTGTAATCCTGGCACTCTGGAAGGCCGAGGTGGGTGGATCACTCAAGGTCAGGAGTTCGAGACCAGCCTGAGCAAGAGCAAGACTCCATCTATACTAAAAAATAGAAAGAAATGATATGGACAACTAAAAATATATATATAGAAAAAATTAGCCGGGCATGGTGGCGCATGCTTGTAGTCCCAGCTTGTAGTCCCAGCTACTCGGCAGTAGAATCGTTTGAGCTCAGGAGTTTGAGGTTGCTGTGAGCTAGGCTGACGCCACGGCACTCACTCTAGCCCGGGCAACAGAGTGAGACTCTGTTTCCAAAAAAAAAAGGCAGTTTACTTATGGCCAGCCATGCTCCTGGGAGCCCAGATTTCTGCAATAGGACTGCTTGTCTGATAGTGTTTGTTCTGCATACAGTTACATTTCAGTGTGTTGCAGTCAAGTTTTCTCTAACTATATTAAAATTATGAGGTCCAGACCTACTTTTCCTATGATTTACCTGTAATCAACACACATTTTCTTTCAGTAGTCTGTTTAGGGTGGTAGCTGATTCCAGCCTGTTGTATTTATTGCAAACCTACTGTGCTGCAAAGGTAGGAAGCAGGTCTTACAAAGCTGGCTCTGCCAATAAATTTCAATGCTAGAATGACCCCATTCCACCCACTAACAAGCACACAGTCCCCTAGTCCCCTTTGATCAAAATCTGAAGGCCCATCCAAGTTCTACTAGAGTGGAGTCACCAACTGGGACTAACACAGCTTCCGGCTGGCAATGCCACCTTGCAATGGTGTGTTATCAGAGGAGCTATGTATAAGATCATTTTTAGCCAAATCAAACCTTATGGATAACCAAATGATCACACATTTCGAGTGCACTTTTGAGAGACCTTTCTTTCCGTTTTTGACAAGCATTTAAAAAGGTGTTAGGGGGTGAGAGGAAAGGTGGAAATGGGTGGGGTGCAAAAGTTTATACTAACATGGAGTCAAACACTAGCTGAGATCCTGGGAAAGATCCTCAAACCCTCTCCAGTGGCCAGCTAGAGGACTTGCTGTCCATCTTTTACAAGATAAAATCCATCTACGGAACCTCTTGTTATTGTTTCAGTCAGCCTTCAGACAGGCAGACGCAGACAGCCCATTTTGTAAAGATTACAGGTTATTTAAATTGGCACTTCACTCTCCAAGGTTCTGTTCCCCAGGCCAAGGGCCCCTGGATGCTAGAAGGGAGCAACAGCTACTTGTACCTCCATTTTCTTTCCAGTGACTCCCTCATCCCATCTTCCCTTTACTCACTCTTCCACTCTCCTCAACCCCTTTTCACTTCACATTTACCCACTGGCCTTTTGCCTTAGAATGGAAAGGTCTTGAGACAGCCCAGCTGCTGGAAAGGGTCTGCACCCCGAAGCCCGGAGAAACCCTCCATGCGGGGAAGCCTGGGGGTCTTGAACCCGGGGGGTTCCCAGGGCTAAGGGGCCCCACAGCTCATGGTCTTGGAGACCTGGGAGGGGAAGTCCTCCTGGGAGACCCAGGCCTGTGGACATTTTCCATTCAGGGGCTTGTTAAAAGGAGGAAGGCGGGTAGCCCCACCACAGAGCAGAGCCAGTGGGCAGAGATACTAGGGAGGCTGGGGCTGGGTAGGGTTAGGGCAGCAGGGCCAGCACAAGCTCTCCAGGAAGAGCCTCCAGCCCCTGCGAGACTTTCTCTCCTCTCTCTCTCTCTCTCTCTCTCTTTTTTTCCTGACAAGGGGAAGGGAAGGCAGGCAACGCCGCAGAAAGCAAAAATAGCCTTGCCCTGGCTGACTCCACTACCGGTCTTCTGAACTGGCGTCTGTGACCCCCTCTCCGGTGGGTAACAGTGAGCCTCCAGCCGCTCCCCTTTAAAAGGGAAGCGAGAAATCCACCCCAGCCCCCATTATCTCCCTCTCCCCGTCTGGAATTTCCAACTCAGGACTAACTCCTCTGATTTCTCCAGCCTCCCTTGCTGCTTTTTTCCTCCCCTTTTCTCTTCCCAACAGTCCCATCCCCAAATCTAAGCTGCCCTTTCTGGAAGACATTAGCCACATTTTAAGAATCTTTTTAAGAGGACAGGGAGCGAACAAGACTGAATTTAAATTCTAACAGCTGGAAAAATGTCTGTTCTTCAAATGCCTTTGGTTCATACATTTATTCTAACAACACTATCACCACCACTACCACACCACACACAAAAATCAACAGATCTAACCAATAAGTAACTCTTCAACACAAAATCTTTAAATAAATAGTACTTGCTGTTTTCCCCCTTTCCACTCAACTAAACCAGACCTAAATTTTAAAATATTTTAAAATTGTATACTCATACTAGCCTATCTCAATGGTATCTTTGTCAACGGACTGTTACCCATTAAAGTACAGAATAAATAAACTCTTAAAAAATAAACCTTAAAAGTACCCACACACATAGATTGAAATCATACATATTAAGGTAATTTTAAAAGATTAGAAGCTCAAGACCTTTGAATCAAGATTCTTCCAATTGCTAATGTCATGTATTTCATCTCTGAGACATAATTATAAGTATGTTTCGTTTTTCCACCAAAACCTGTGCCATTAAAACTTTACATTTGGAACGGTTAACTATACTTTAAATAAATTAGTGATGGGAATTGCAATTCTTTCCCTTCTTTACTAAAAAGTTCTCCATATGAGAAATCATTAGGGTAAAATTGTATTTCTCTAATTTGGGGCAAAAAATAAGGGGTTCTGGAAACCTACAACTCTTCCAAAGGACAGCCAAATATTACTATCCTCAGGGATGTCTCATCTTGAAATACTGACCACCCAAATGGTCACTGGCATTTCTCTAGCAGTGAAGAAAACTTAATTTATAAATTTGTAAAGTTTACTTTCTAGGTGGAAATTAAAATGAAGACTGTACCCCAATTTCCACCTTTTCTCCAAACAGGACAACTTAAAGATTCAACTACTTTTTTCACTTAATGTAAAGCAAAAAAAAAAAAAAAAAACTAATCTAATATTATTAAGAAAATCTTTTTCCTAACAGAGTCATAAATTGTTTCTACTTTAAACTTACTTGTTGAATACTGTCACATGTATCTTTCACCTTGTATGAATTATAAACTTTCTTTTTGATTTGGATACTAATCCATAATTACAAAGTAAAGTAAAAGTGCCTGAAAAAATCCTCCCACTTAGTATTTTTCCTTCCCTTGTTTTTTAACTCCCCTTCATTCATTTTCAGCGCCAAAGTATAAGGGTTTTCTTCTTTTCCATTAAATGCAAACCCACTTCCGAAGCCAAAATTTTTATAGCTTGTTTTAAAAACATTTAGTGATTCAATTATTTCTTCAGAACCTCCACAAACCATTTCTTAAAATAAAATTCAAAATATTTGTTGCCATTTACAAAACATCCCTTCACAAATTTTTTAAGGTGCTAAGTTCAGAAAATTAAGGAATAAAATAGGAATCAAGTTTGAACACTTTTGAGTGTTCCCACACTTCTATGAATGGTTATGAGACTAATTTTTAATAGCTGGAAATTTAAAGTGTTACCCACCTCATTTTAAGTTAACTTAAAGGAAAGAATAACCATTAATCTGCCTAAAGAAATCACCAAACTTGAATGCATTTTTTCCAGAGAAATTAATGCAGTGCATTTTTTTCATTTTTTTAATTTAACAGTAACACATTTTATTTTTGATGACACCAATTATCAAATATGCTATCTTTAGGTTACATTCCTCTAGAAAAAGACACACCACAGTGGCAAGTGTAACAAAAATTTAATTCCCTTAAAAAGCAGTAATTTCCCTGAGTAAACAAGTCACACTAAGATGGTATCCCTTTATCTCAAATACTCTTAAGTCTCTCAGAATAAAACATATATAAACCCTTTCCACAACTGTCTTAAAAATACTGGTTTTTCTTTTTTGTCCCAGTATCTGGCAGTGAATATACACAAATTCTCAACAAAAAGTCCAAAGTGTTAATCAAATTCCAACATTGACTAAGAGGGAGTTTGGAAGGTGATCTCAGAGAAATTTTGTCATTCGTTTTAAAAATTCAAACTAATTGCTATTTTCAGTTTAAATGTATAGTGTTCAATCTCTTGAGTTCTTAAAAAGGTACAAATCATATTTATCCAATAGATTCGGTGGAGGTGGGGGAGGAAAAAAACAGATTCAAAATGAGAACAAAATATATTAACACTTCAAAATCAGGGCTGCTCAGAGGTAACTGCTGAAACATATCTTTTGTTTGATTTCCCCCTTTAAAAAAACAAACAAAAAAAATCAGGTTGTTGGGTTTTTATTAATCTCTTAGAAATTTAAATCATAATTCATTTGGAGCTGAGTGCATCAAGAATTCTCTTCTATTTTAAGCAGTGAAAACACCAAAGTACATATATATATTATATATACACGCACACAAAATATATATGTACAGTTGTTCATTTTGCTTAGAGTATGTTAGTCATAACTAACTAGTTCCTGTTTTATACATCCAGGAGATTAAAAAAAGCCAGTAACAAACCTAACTGGAAAAAAATACTTTTCAGACAAACTAAAGACACATACCACAACATGCTTCCTCAAAGAACACAAAATGATAGAGCAAACTGACTTAATGCAAACAAACTCTTTTTTAAATCCTGAGACTTCAAAAACTGATTCATTCTAGAAAAATGAAGTACCTTCTCATCACCACCCAAAATGAAAAGAACAGAAAACAAAATTGACTTAAAGTGTGGACCCAAAAAATTATTTCAGGAAGGGGGAGAACACACAGAAGATCTAATTTAATATGAGTGTGGAGAGAGATTTTTTTTTTTTACCCAGTCATCTCACAAACCCTCTCCCCATTCCAACTCAAAAAAGAGCCCTCAGTAATGCATTTTGGAGGGAACAAGAATGAGCCTAGAAATGGCTTCAAAGCAAGCAGATGGCACGGGGAAAAAAGATCCATAAATATAGGAGACCATGAAAATTAAAATATAAATGTTTTGAGTTCCATTTCATCACATTTTGCTATTTTTCTTCCTTTTCACTTCATTCCCTTTAAAATTTAAGCCATCCTCAAGAGCAAAAGATAAAATGTCCACATATTTCAGAATGCCAGTTATTTTGGATACTTTTCATCAACACTCAGCTTTCAATTCAAATATCTATAATCTTCTCAATAAATCTACTAGTGTCAGTGTATTAGTTTCTTTTATTCTCATCTCCAGGAAATGTTTCAAAATAATAAATAAGACCTCTTCCTTCAAATTTTATTGCCTGCTTACTCCTAACTATAATTGCCTTTCCAGTAACAAAGTATTTCAAGCATTTAAGGTTGAATCACAAACTCTACAAATGTACTAACAAACCATATTGATCATCTATCAATACAATAGTTCCAAGTTACTTAAAATCTCAAACTAAACCACTGAACAGATTTTCATCTCCCGTTAAACTTCCCAGATCCTCTTAAGTGCCCCCCTAAAAAAGTCACCCACCCTCCACCTTCCCACCCAGAACAGGCCAGAGACTATTCCAGTTGAACAGGGGGTGAGGGTCAAAGATTTACTGGGGGCTCCTTTCCAACTAGCAACATGATCACAAACTCTGCACTGTCAACATGTTTAAAGTCTAATTTGAGAAAGCAGAAAGACTCTGCCCTTATACTTCCCAGCTCGAGTTCAAGGAAAGATTTCAGAGTTCAATCAAGAAATCAATGATTTCAAATCCACTATCAATTTTCAGGAAGCATGATGGAAGTACCCTTTTTCCTGAAAGAGCATAGAGGGTTTTGGAATGAACACACACACACACACACACACACACACACACACACACACACACACACACACCATTCATCCACCGAGTTCTAGACCCTCCAAAGAGCCCCAGCTCACAGTCTGAACACAAAGATCTCACCCCAGATGGTCCCCTTGTAACAATGGGCTGAAGGAGTGGGGGTAGGGGGCTCAAAAAGGATAGTACAGCTAAGGCATATTCTTTGGAAAATCCGGTTGGGGCGGGGGTCGGAGGTGGGGGAGGGTGGTTATGTGAGATGAGAGGGACTGGGGGTAGGGGTCTGTGGAAAAAGAAGTCTTTGCCCGTTGCAGAAATATGAGTAAAGCACAAGAAGCATAAGGGTATTTGGAGGGGGGGCATGAAACTCATTCCACTTCCTCTAGAGAGTAGAAGGGGACTCTCCTCAAATCCATTTAAGAATTACGGTGTAGAAAGGGTGGGAAAAACAGAAAATGAGGCCTGCTAGGAAGTTGCAGAAATCGCCATGAGTCTGAACTCTTTGAAGATTTTAAGCTTCCCCACAAAAAACGGCCCCACACCTTGAACAAAATCCACAAGGTTTCTCCCCTATTGATTCCCTCCCCCCTTTAATTCTACCAATAACATCTTTTAGCCCAGACCCAACTTTTTTTTCCCCCCTTTTTACAAGCTGTAAACCACCCATTACAAGATCTTGGCCTGTCTTCCCTCCCTGCCCCCAACATCCGGAGTTGGGGGTGGGAAGGCCAGTAATGGGTTTCTTCCACTGGAGACGCTAAGGACCCCTGAACACAGCCTCTCAGCCCCCCAGAGAAGAGCTCTTTCCTACCTTTGTTTTTTAGGGACCGAATGTTCAATCTCTAGGCGTTTTCCTTGTAATTCTACTTTCCCTAAAGATTAAAAAAAAAAAAATTGACGTGAGAGCGTGAACAGGGGTCGGGGGTGGGAAGAGGAAGGGGACACTAGGGTAATTCAAGAGTTGCTGAGATGCGAGATCTTTCTGGGGATCCAGGCAGTGGCTTCCGCACCCGGACGGGAAAATGTTGCTCTAGGAATAGAGGAGTCTATAAATTCGTTGTTTTCTTAATTTTTGTTTTGTTTAATCACTTAGGCTTGTTGAGTGGATCGCCCTAGAAACCCAATTTGGGAAAAGTGCGAGATCATTTGTGTGGGCGCGCTGCCTGTCCGGCTCCCAGATGTGGAGATTAGCAGGCAGGAGAAACGGCTCCCCGTTTCGCAGAAAGTGGGGGGTGGTGAGCGGTGTGTAGAATGAAACTTTATTTTTCTCTTGGACCAAGAAGAAGGGCTTCAGGCCGTGAGGCGGTCACCTGTCGGGGCTGGCCGGGAAGGAGAGGACCGGGAGAGCGGAGCGGGGTCGGCGGGGAGGGTCCCTCGCGGCCCAGCCTGGGCGTCTCGGGAAGCAGCATGGCGACCCGGCGCCGGCGCCGCCGCCGCGCCACCCCGCTCACGCCCCACTTTCAAATCAAAATGGCTCAAGCCCCAGGCCCTGGGCGGGAGGCGGGACCCCCTTTCTCCCCAGTCCTGGGGAGGGCTGCCGTCCCCACGGACAAGCGGAGAGATAAGACGCAGTGCGGGGACCCCTTCCACGCCTGGAAAGGCCTAAGACTGAGGAGGGAACCTGGGGGTGTTCAAGCTGGGGGCCCGTCCAGCAGCGGATAAGAAGGGGCTGGATGTGGAAATAACGCCCAGCCGGGGGTCGTCTCTGCCACCCCCCCACTGCTGCCAATGGGGGCTCCCGCCCCGTCCGTGCAGAGGGGGTAGAGGGAACCCGGAGCTTCTCCTCCCGCGCTGGGAGGAGGGGTGAGGAAATCCCGAGTGTTTCTGCGCGCGGGGCTGGGGGGTTTGCTCTGCGAGGGAGGGGGCGTCGAAGACGGTAGGTCGAGGCTCGGTGCAGGCCCGAGGGACAGTGGAATTGACGGGCAAGGAAAGAGGAGGCGCAAGTCTCCGTTGTTCAGGGATTTCGTTGTGGTTTTTTCGGGGAGGTGGCTGTGCTCTTACCGGAGAAAGTTTCGATGGCCTTCATCGCCCAGTGCTCGTCGGGGCAGTCCACGAAGGCGTAGCCGGATTTGACCAAGAACTGGCCGCTGTAGGATATCTTGTGCTCCGCAAATACTTTCTCCAAGTCCGCGGGGGTCACGCTCTCGTTGAGGTTGCCGATATAAAGCTTGTTCATGGTGGCGGTCTCGGGGCAGGACGCGGTCCCGGGCAAGGCCAAACCAGTGTGCGCAGGCGGCGAGCCTCCTAGGCCTAGAGGCGGGGAGGCCGGCGGCAGGAGCCGCAAACTTTCTTTGCACCCCACCCCTGAAGTTGTCCGGAGCCCAGGGCGGGGAAGGCGGCCTGAGGGCGCGCAGAGGTCGCGGGAGAGTTCGGGGAGGGCCGGGGAGAAGTGCCCGCGGAGCGCTGGGAGGCGGACGACGCGACGCTGCTGCTTCCCTTCGGTCCGAAACCCCTCGGAGCGGGCTGGTGTGTCACGTTTCTCCGCGGCCGCCCTGGAGCCGCCTCTAAATAAAATCGACTTGAAAAAAAATGGAGCGGAAAAAAAAAAAAAGGCAAAGCCACGTGGTGACAGCCCCCACCCACCCTGCATGGGAAGACCCCCCGACGCCACAGGGCCCCTCGGCCCTCAGGCCAAATCCAACAATCTCATGCCTGGGGGTGGGGGACTCAACTCACCCCAGGAGTAAACTGGGCCGGTGGGGGCAGCGACCCTGAAGCTCTAGTCGCCCCCTCCCCTTTGCAAGAACCTGGCCCCTAGGGAAGCGCCCCGCCCCCACCCATCCTCCTACCCGGGCCAGAACTGGGGGAGGGTGGCGGAGCCCAGAATCTCCCTTGTCTTTAAGAGTAAAATGTGCCGTATTTTTTATTCGTTTGGGGGAGCGGAGTTGCCCACCCCACCTCGGAACAGCTAGCGACTGACAGGCGGGGGACGGCCAAGATAGACAAAGAGAAGCCGAGGACTCTGGGGTCTTCAGGAGGGGGTCGCACGAGCCGGTGATTTAAAAAGAAAGGCGCCTTTTCCCTAGATTTTTTAATGGGGGGATCTCCGCCTTCCCTACCGCAACCCCACGAGACTCCCCCGCCTCAGGGGATCCAGGACCGGGGAACACTACGACCGCGCGATCGGGAAGCTGGGAACACGGGGGGACCGCGGTTGGGAACGAGGGAGCCGCAGGAAATCGTGTTTCAGGATCCCCAAGGGAGAAAGGGTGGCTCGCACCCGGGGTCCGGCTGTTAAATGATAACGTTTCGGGGTCCTGGGGGAACGCGCAGTTCTGGCCCCAGATGACCCCAAGAGAGAGGGAGGGTGGGAGGGAAAGAAGAAGGGTGGTAGCTCGGACTAATCCGAGCTAACCGAAAGGGGAGGTCTCAGGGAGGGAGTGACCGGGTGGAGATCCCAATGGTACCCCTTTTCCCTTCCAGACTCGGGGGCAGACAGGTGGAGTCCTCTGCGCCTGCTCCACCCGAGACAGCGACTGCGGCCTGGGTTCGGGTCTACGAACTTTGTTTAGGGTGCAGGATTCGGATCCCGGCGGGAAGGCGGGAGAGGGGCGGAGGGCGGGGGGGTGCCGAGCGCGAAGCCCCGCCCACGTCCCCAGGTCAGACCCGCGGGGGGAGGGGGTAATTTCCGCTCCGGGGACGGGGAAAGGAGGGGCGGGAGCTTAGGGGAGGGGGCTGCGGCCCCTCCCCCGCCCGTTCCTGGGGAGGGGGGAGCGGATCCGCCCTGGTCCCTTCCCTCGGCTTTGACCAACTCGTTCCGGATCCTCCGGCTCGCGGAGCCCTAGGGAAGGACCCGACTGGGCAAGGGGCGACACGTGGGCGGTCGCACCCCGTCTGGGCGATGGGGGAGGGGGCGGCTTGTCGCGCGTTTCGGAGTCCCGGATACGCGGCGGAGAGCGGGACGCGCGCTCCAAGCGCAAGCCCTGGATCTCCGGCGGCACGGCGAGCGAGGCCAACGAGTTTCTAGCGGCGGGGGCTGGGATGGCGCCAGGGGGTGGCGGAGAGTGCGGCCCGGGGACCCTGAAATCCCCTCGCGCAGGGAACTGAGGAAGATGGGAGTCGACCCCCAGAAATTCTGGAGTGCCCCTTAACAGGGCGGAAATCGGGGTTTTACTCGGGGTTCTGCGGGAGGGAGAAAAATTCTGTCTGGGGCACGCGGGCTGCGAGGGCAGGTGAGGAAGGGGGTCACTCTCCCCTTCCCGAGTCCCCGACCCCATTGTCTCAGTCGCCGGCTGCCTGGGCCGACTCTGCAACACGTGTTGACTACACCAATGTGAATGCTTTGAATTTTTTTATTGTTGTTATTTTTCGTTTGCAGAGTCAGTGAGCTGACTGCGACTTCAGCTCACCGCTCTTCTGTCCGATGATTTTATGTCGTTCAAAAAGTCGGGAGTTTAAAGACAACATGCAGCACCTTTGTCCCCCTCCCCATTTTCCCGGCGCGCTGAAAAGAAATGGGACTAGGACGTGGGGGCGGGGGAAGGCTTCCAACTCGGTTTCTCTATCTCCTCCACCACCTTAGAACCCACCTCCCCAAATCAGCGTTTTGTTCTAGCCTGCCACGTGTTTGTCGGATTTTTGTTTTTGTGATATTTTTCCTCCTGTGGAACAACAGGAATTAAAATGCTATAAGCTGTTAGTAGCTGAGTAGAAAAAGAATGTTTTCTGTCCAAGAAGGTGGGAGACATCTGTGTTTCACCCCACATCTCCGACCCTCCCCCCATCTGACTCTTAATGTTTGGTCAGCTCTTGATCACAAACATAATTTTAAAACAAACCAAACCAATGAGCTGGAAACGGTGCTTGCCACATAGTAGGCGCTCAATGGACATTTTAAAAATGAAAAAGAAGCTTAATACAATCTGCAGAGAAAAGAGAATTCAGAAAAATTAGAGTTCAAAAAAAAAAAACCAAATTATCTTGGCCAGAACGTGTGGGTCTGTTGCCCGGGAACTTTTCTTGGTGATGTGTGTGGACTTTTGAAAGGGCCAGAAGATGGTCTCAAAAAGCCTGTTGTATTTCTTGGCCTTTTCCTAAATAGGAGTCCCAAGCCTCTTAAATCTTTTCTGTTATATTGGGGGACAAGGATGAGGGTAACTAGGCAGAGCATCCCAGTTCCCAGAAACTTTAAGCGCTGTTTCCTTCACTTAATTTGAATCTTTAGGTACTAATAAAAGCACTTCTCAGATTTTCTCCCTAGGGGACATATCCACTGCTCTCTCTTTATTCCTAAAACAAAAGCAAGTTACACCCCACAAAAATCTCCATCCAAACTTCTAAATTCCTGTAAAATGTAGCCCACCTTTTACTATCCTAGATTCAAAAGGAAACAAAATTTTTTAAAATAATTGAATTCAGTTCACTTTTAAGTTGATTTTTTCCATGTAAAAATATAATAGAAGTCTAAAAGTTAGCTGAAATCAGCCAGTTTTTAAAATGTATTTTAACATGACAGAAGAGAAAACATAAACTTACTTGAACAGTCTGCTATCTAAAAATTCTTTTAAATTATTTAACTAAAAATTGATCAGTTATTGCTAAATTGAAACTGATTAGTTCTTTTCTTTTTATTAGTTCTTTTTTAAAAATCAGCTGTTTCACTGAATTCTAATCCCCTCCACCCCCAAAAAAGAGCTTATGTGTGTATAGTCAGAAGCTGCAAAGGCTGCAAGAATAGGAGAGAGAGGAGGCAACTGGAGTGAGATACAGATCTTTTTAGCCCCCAAATCAGTTTTGCCTCAATGACCAGGCTATTCTAGGCTGGGGTTGGAGGGACTAAATGATGTTGATTGATGCTTCAACTCTCTCTCTGAGCTCAGCACTCAATTTACCCTGAAAGAAGGGTTATTTCTTGTCAAGACTCACATTCCTAGGTTAAGGATAGAAAATGGGAGGGGGGCTGCCATAGTTTTTCATCTTCCTCTTCTTTCTTTTTAATATTAAAGAAAACTAATAAACACTGTATTTACAACTTTTTCTACACTGCTTCTTTGGGAAAGATGAATCTTCAATGCAGAGTTACATTTACTTTATGTAAGAGTTAAAAATACAGCTGCAGGATAAATTGTTATTTTCCAAATAATAATTATTATCCAGTAGAATAGATATCCTATATAATTTATATACTGTATATCCTATATAACATAATAATTATTATTATACTTCTTTCTCTTCTTTTCTTGTCTGCTTCCTCCTCCTTCTTAATTTTTTCTGGAGAACTGTTTGGTCTAGTTAATAGAATTCACTTCCCCTCTGAATTCAGAAACACTGAAACTTGACTCTGTTTTAAAGATAGGATTCTGATCCATTTTCCGTTAGTGCAAATACATACAGAGGAAAAAATTTTAAGAGGATAAAACAACTTTTTAAAATATGGGAAGTAGAAGATTAAAAAAATCAACAATTCCGCCATTGGCATACAAAATTAATTTTACTTTTAAATGTTCTTTTCAGCATTTGTCCATTTAAAATAGTTTTAAATTTTGTCATCTTATTTTTATTTTTATATCTTAATTTTTTACTTACTTTTGTACCATAAGCATTTTCCCATGCTTCCTCAATGTTTTCACAAATATTTTTAATTCAGCCCAGTTAATGTATATAAATAATTAATCATTATTTTTAGACATGTTGCATCAAATTTTTTACTTTTTTGGATTAGCTCCTTTGGATAAATCCCCAAAACATATATTGCATTTTAAATCTAACATTTATCAGTGACTTTTCTGTTTTAAAAGTTTAGCATGTTTTACAAAAGAAAAAATGGATAGCAGAAGAGAAATACATTAAAATCGAATTTTTTCTTTTATTTTCTAATGAACCGTAATCAGTTTTGAAATAAAATTGCGGTTGCTACAAAATATAGAAAAAGAAAATTTCACATTTCCTGATATATGGCTGCTTTGACTTCAAGGTTTTGAAGTTTTTGGAGGCATTTGTTTTTTGATTGTTTGGTTTTTATTTATTTTGTTATTGCTTGCTTGCTTGTTTTTTTATTGTTACTGCTTTGGGATGTTTTGTTTCTTCCTACATCTTGAAGACTTAATGTGGTTCTTTTAAATACCTATAAACTTTGAGAATGTGTAAATTAGTTACAATTTTAAAGCACATGCAGATTTTTCTCCTGTCAAATAAATAAGGATAATTATATGTTTAGGATACCTCATAACATGTAAGAAAACTGTAAGCAGAAAAGGATATTTTCCTCTTTCAAATTATCATTCATTCAAGAAGTGTTCAATGTTTAAAATCTTAAAAAGAAATGTATTTATTCCAGAGAGAGGACTCAAGAGGAAAAAAGAACAATAATTTGTTTTTCTGTGGATCTCACAGTGTTTGACAAAACCTCTCAATTTTTTGTTTTGGCTCAGGTTTGCTATATAGAAAGTCTTAGATAAGAAAGAGAATCATTTATTAACTTTAAAAGTGGAGGTTTCCAAATTAATTTTGCTAGTAAATTAAACTACTCCACCCAGCCCCTATTGACATACATAGAAGAAATGGTCATTAACATTCTTCACACTACACTCTTTCTGCCTTTTGCAATTTTTTTTTACTCCAAAATCATTTAGTTAAAAGATAATGAACAATTTTGTTTAGTCCCTACAGCACAAAATGCAAACTAGATCAGTGATTCACTTGGAAGAAAATTGTACAATTCAAGATAAGACAAGGAAACATATGTTATTTTTCAAAATAAAACCAATTATAAAAAGCAACAAAAGAGAAGGAATCCATACCTAAATATCACTTAAGGTGAAAATCCTAGTGAGATAATTTTGTTCCTAAAATTTACATATCTTCTAAGTATTTAAAGTATTTTAATTCATAATGAATCAGTAACAATGTCAAACTCCATGAAGTTATTTTGCTTTTAGCCACACATCATCTATGCATTTTAAGACTAAAAGAAATTGTCTAGAAAAAGTAAGTTTTTTTTTTTGCTTTTAAAAAATTTTACTCCTAATGATAAGATTAATTGATTTTACTACTGTTTCTAGTTAGGATTTTTCCCCCCCTAGGAGCTGCCCCAAATATTTCAGAGTTCTGAAGGGATAATGCTACTATAGTTTTTATAAGTTTAAAAAACTAAGACATGAATCATTTACTAGTATTGCAGCACCAAGAAATTCATTAAAAAAACTTCAGTGTGTCTTCACATAAAAAGCAGTTTTACAAAGAAAAGGGACTCACCCTAATAGTATGTTATTTTTTAAAAAACCGGTTGTTTAACTAAACTGAGATATCATTCTAAAAGTGATTTCTAATTTTCATGAGTTAACAATCTAGAAAGAGTTTGGGCTCACCCACCTCTCCTATAAACACTTCCACTTGTTAAAAAAATATATATTATTGGGACAACTTAATTTCCACCCTTAAACATAACCTGAAAATATTTGGTGAACATTTATGTGATAAATTATGGAGTACATTTTTATGATTTTCTTTTCATTTCTACAATGTGTTTATAAAGTGTGTAGAAACAAATACCAGAATTATTTCTAAATTTTGAGAAAAGAGGCTCCTGATCCATTCTTTTTCCTACCTTCCTCTTCCTCCTGCCCCTCCCCCTCCTCCTCCCCTCTCCCTTCCTCCCCCTCCCCCTTTGTTCCTCCATTTTTCTTCCCGCTCCCGACACTGTCAATCCCTCTCCTCCTCCCCCTTTACCTTTACCCTCTTTTCAATTTTCCTTTTTCCTTTGCTGCCTCTCTCCCCCTCTTATTTATTCTCCTATGCCTCTGCCCCTCAACTCATTTCTTCCCTCTTTTTTAATCAATATATCTATCCAAACTTTCTATCCTTTTTCTTCTCATTCTCCCACTATCACTAACTTGTTCTCATTCAAATTGTTATTTCTAGTGAAGGGGAAGAATGCAGAGATGCTTCAATTATTTTATACACCAAAAGGGGAAATTTGGTACATTTTTTAGGAGAGTCCCAGGGTGATTCAGACCCCAGAGCTCCTCCACCCCTGTACTCTTAAGTTTTTATTGGCTGAACATTCACTAGGCAGTTCTGCCTCTTTGTATTACTTTTCTGTGTCTTATGTTGCTTCTAACTAATTTTGTTATTGGCATTTTATGTATCAAATCCTTGAGGGCAAAGACTATGTATTGCCCAGAGAGTCTAACACAGTACCGACAGATGTCCAATAAAAATACATTGAAGAAGGCATGATCAGTGTGATCAGATAAGATGCTGTGTTCAGCCTGAAAGTGCCTTTTTTAAAAAATAGATAAATAAATACAACACAATCATCAGATGAAATATAAGTAAATTGAGTCCAGCACAGTGGCATGTGCTTGTAGTCCCAGCTACTGGGAAGGCTGAGAAGGATCCCTGGAGACCAGGAGTTTGAGGCTGCAGTGTGCCATGTGAATAGTTACAGTGCTTCAGCTGGGCAACATTGTGAGACCCCCATCTCTTTTAGTTAAAAAAGGCAAAAGAAAAAATTAATAAATACAGGTAAATGCAGTCATATGAAAGGCTAATTGGTCTCCATCAAGAAGTGCAGCCAAGGGGCATCTCTGGACTTGTTACTCCCTAGTTCTGTACCCATGACCATACTATGCCTAATGTCAACTAATCAGCACCCTTTTTCCCCTGTGTTTGGTCCTAATGGCTCCAAATTCCTCTCACCTCAGGGCTTCAGGCAGTCCTGGCAACCATCAGAGTTAGTTGCCACATCCCTTTGCCATTCTGATCTCCCCTGATGCCACACAGCAAGGATGACAATCTCGAAGGGGTAAAGCACATACACCTCCTGCTGAGAGCGCTCTTAGGGGTTCTTTCTGGGAATGTAGCTAGCATCCCATTAACCAGGTAAAGATCTGTTACTTTGTATGTCATCCAAAGCAAAAATTTCACTCGGACACAGGCTTCCTTCTCTGTGACCCCCAAGCTGTCTGATATAGCCTTCCCCATAGCAAATGTTTCCTGCGTGTCCTAGCTATCAATACAGCTACGAACATTCAAGGAGAAGGCAAACCAATTTGTATAACAGGCTGAATTTCAACTGAAATTAAGCAGATCATGAAAATAGGAGGGTTGAGGTTTTTTTTATTTATAATACACATTACTAGCAAGAATATAGTGAAATAAAACATTTCATGCGGCTGTGTGGGAGAACAATTTTAAAGCAACAAGAACTGTTTAAAATTCATCCTGCTTTACTTAAAAATTGCACTATTAACTTTCCTACCAAAAATCCTGTATGTAAAAACAATTTATTCAGCCTTAAAAAAGAATGAAATTCTGTAACCTGCTACGACGTGGGTGAAACCTGAAAGTATTATGCTAAGTAAAATAAGCCAGACACAAACAAACAAATATGATGCTTAATTACTACAAAGTTCCAATTTGGAATGATGAAGAAGTTCATGAGATGGATAGTGCCATGGCTGCACAACAGTGTGAATGTACTTAATACCACCGAATTTTAGGTTTAAAATAGTTAAAATTGTAAATTTCGTTATGTAGATTTTATCATAATTTTTTAAAAAGCAAAAAAATCGGCTTCTTTAAAATCTAAAAAGAAAAAACTCTAATGAACAAAGATGTGTTATTTATAACTGTCAAGAAAAAACTGTTAACAACGTTCAAAAATTGGAGAATATTCCAGTAACTTCTAACATAGCCACTTGATGAAGTATCATGGTTTTTTTTTTTTTTTTTTTTTTTTAGTCAGAGTCTCACTCTATTGCCTGGGGCGAGTGCCGTGGCGTCAGCCTAGCTCACAGCAACCTCAAACTCCTGGGCTCAGGCAATCCTACTGTCTCAGCCTCCCAAGTAGCTGGGACTACAGGCATGAGCCACCATGCCCGGCTAATTTTTTTTT